>JAPYZL010197112.1:0-10925 GCA_030522825.1 Platygaster orseoliae | reverse complement strand
TTCAGACACTGAAAGCGATATCTTTCTGAAGCATATTATCGCGGGAATATTGAATGGTTTTTTGTCCGGATTTTGGTGGCGCACCCTGTATAAAATTTCATTACAATTTAGAGAAAAACCAGATATTTTTCCAACCACCAGAACATTTTCGAAAAGTTAAAAACTTTTTAAATAAAAATATATTTTATTAGAAAATATTGTAGTATCTAACAATTTCAACGAAAATCGAAGTATTTTTTATAGTTCTTGAAAATTTCTGTCAATGTTTCATTGTAAAAAAAAATTTCGAAATAAATAGAAGAAGTTTGTATATGATTTGTTAAATTTTTTGGGCATTTCGAATTCATCAAAAATTATAATAAAATGTTGGAAAAAAGTTAGTTTATACATATAATAGACAATGCAAAATTTAAAAAGTACTATTACAAACTTCTAATACGTAATACAGTTATCGGAAATAAATCGCAAACGCAAAAGATATAAATACATGAGCATCTATAACAATGGAGTCACAGAAAAAACGAAACGATTCAATAAATTTAACGTTCAACTTCCAATCATACCCACTTCTTCTTATATAATCTTTCTTTAAAACTCACAGGAAAAATTCACCATGAAATGGAGTTTTATGAAAACTTTTTCTGTGACCTGCTTACAACTCAATTTAATCCTCTTCTTTTATCGATCGCTGTGAAAATGCACATAAAACTTTTTCCTTAAGCCTACAGCCTTATCAGTTATAAACGACTAAAACAAATCACTGCATTCTCAATCCTGTAAACGTTCTAGAACTGATGCTTTTACAAAAACAAAAAAACAACAACAACAACAAAAACAAAGAAAGGAAACATAAAAAACGAATAAAATACTTGATGATACATGAAATCATTTCCTACGACTCTTAGCCTTCGTTTTATTTATTAATATATGACTTGGAATCAGGAAATAGGGTTTCATAGAAAAAGCCATAAAGCTCATATTACCTTTACGCTCTGGGTAAATGTAGGCCTTACGGATTTTCCCCTCAAACCCTATATCCTGATTCCAAGTCACATATAATAGTGGATGTGACAGACTTCAATTATTCATTTGAAAAGCCTGTAAAAAAGCTGAAAAAAATTAAGACAAAGAAAAAAAAACTCACGTAATAAGAGTAAATGGAAAAAATAATATTGTTTATAATGAAGCTATATTACAAATTCACCATTCACTCTGATACATTGAAGTTTTTGCAAGAAATTTATGCTCGTTCGGTTTATGAAGGAATAAAATTAAATAAAAAAAAAAAACGTATGAAGTTTTGGTTTGTAGGAAAACTAGGCGAATTTCTTCTTTTTTTTGTAAGTGAAACTTCTTCAAAGAGGTTAGTATATGGGGGTTTATTAAAAAAGTTTGAAAGATTGACAAATGAATCAGTAGAACTTTTCAATGGAGTATTTCAGTAATGCATCAGCAAGTAGAATAGATCGATGACAAGTCTATCAATAATTCATATCAATATAATGATAAAGACAGGTTTATCTGTAGAATTCATTTATGAATAAACAATCAATAAAAAATCAAGTCAATAAAAAATCTAAGTATATTTGGAATGTCCTTTAAATCGTGTTTATCTACTTTGCCCTTAATTTTCCATGGTATTAATGATAAAAAATATTTACAGTCCTTTAAAAATGTAGAATAATTAACTTTTTTTTCTATATCGCCAGAACGTCATACGTGACAATGAAACAATAAGTTACCCCCGAAAAACTTCGTACTCTCGGACATGGAGAAATATCGAACGAAAACTTCATTTTAGGTCAGCTCCAGGTCAATAAGATAGCTCAAGTGTCTAGTAATTTTCCGGCAAAAGTTATGTGGCTTTTTCATGTTTGCAGGTACTGTAAAAGTATGTCAAAAGCAAAGTGCTTGACGATAAAAGAGCAACAAATTTATCAGCAAATCCAAGAATCACAGCTTGCACGAATTTTTGAGATATTTCATTCGAAATAGAATAACCTATTATTTATATTTTAATTTCTTGGCTTCGAAAACACCAAAAACGGTATTTATCTCTAGATTCAGGTCTGATTACACCGTGGAATGAAAAATTACAAGACATAAAAAATTGTATGTGGAATTTAGATGTTTTTATATTTTGTATGAAAATCTGGAAAATAGAAATAGTATCGAAAAATTGAGAAAAGTCTTGTTCTTAATGAGTTAGAGAAATTTTTATGAAACTAGGAAAACTTGAAATAATTCATATTATGAACAACTTTTCAAAAATCTTGAAAATTTCAAAGGTTTTTATTGAAAGAGTTTCAGAAAATGCTCATAAACTCTATAAATTTCGTTTGTTGTCATGTTATTCTTGATTTTTTTAATGAATGTCTGAAAAACTGGACGAATTTCTTTGAATTTTATAAGTTTCAAAATGTTTTTATTATGTTTGTATACTTGAGTATTTTCGGAAAATCAAAAAACATAAAAATTTCAAGAATTATTTATCAATAGTTTTTTCTTATTAGAATAATTTGTATAATTTCAGAAAATGTCAAAAAATTTTGTAGATTGTTAAAAATGTTGTGAATCTACCTTTAAAAGATTTTACACTCAAAATATATTTCATTCTACGGAGATGTTCAATAATTTCGAAAAATCAAATAAAAATCTAAAATTCTAAAAATTTTGTAAGTTATTGATGCGTTTCCTTGTGAGTGAAAATTACAATTAGTTTATCAATGGTCAAAAACTTGAAAAAAAGAACAATAAAAAATAATAGGTAAAAATTGAAAAATTATGAAACATAAACAATATCAAAGATTGTAAGATTTCAGAAAATGCTCATGAACTCTGTTATTTGCATTTATCATCTTAGTTTTTTGAAACATTAATGATGCTTCTCAATTTCAAATGAAAATCTGAATAATAAAAGAAGTAATAAAAAATTACCAAAAGTCTTAGTGAGTCAAACATATTTGTATGAAACTAGTGATATTTTAAATAATTCATATTTTACAATTATATTAAACAAATTTTCAAAAATCTTAAAATGTTAAAAAACATCGAAAATTCAAAGATTGTTTTAAATTTGAAAGAATTCAAAATCTTTGCCATGTCAAAAAACCCTCATAAATTCTGTGAATTTTGTTCGTCGTAATGTTATTCTTGATTTTTAAATAAATATCTGAAAAACCTAAAAATCAATTACTCACACGAATATTTTTAAATTTTGTAATTTATGAACTTTGCTCATTATAAAATCAAAAAATATAGAAAATTTTAAGGATAATCAAAATCTCTCTGTTGTTAAAATACTTTTCAAAATTTCAGAAAACGTTCATAAATTTTGTGAAACCACATTAACTGTATAATACCTTTGAAAGGTTCTAAACTCAAAAAATGTGTCGTTATGTAATTTTATTCCAAAAACTCCCATAAAAATCTGGAATTCTCTAAACGTTGATCAATTTTCTTAATCCATGCATTTCCTCGAGGATGAAAATTACAATTATTTTATCAACAATCAAAAACTTGAAAAAAAAAACAACGAAAAATGCTTGGTAAAAACTAATATCGTTTTTAATAACCTGTTTATATTTCAAATTCTCATATAAACCTCACTTCTGATGCCAGCAGGTGCCAATAAACGAGTTTCCAGTATAAACCATTCGGTTCTCCATAAACTTCCTTCTATTTTTGCTACAGCATGTAAACTCTTTTAAAGAAATTACGTTCTATGCACAATTTGAATTGAGTATCATGAATAATTTTCAGATTTCAAATTCTGAAACTCTGAACTCACATTAACCTCACTTCTGATCCCAGCAGGTGCCAATAAACGAGTTTCCAATGTAATTTGCTTCTTCCAGAACTTCCTTTTATTTTTGCTACAGCGAACTATTTTTACTACAGTAAACTCTTCTAAATAAATTATTTTCTATGTAGCAGCAAAGGATGAATAATTTGCGCATACGTTAAACGCAACATGTTCATTAGTCAAGGTCCTGCGACAACAAGTGACTTCCACGCGAGCGTTGTCACGTATGTAGGAAGTTAAGAAGGAGAAAAGGCGTCGAACTTTGGAAGATGCAAGCATTCACCAGTCGAGAGTATAAATGAAGGACAATGACCTAATTGCACGCAGAACGGCTAGTGCTTCGTTCAAGGCCAATCGCCGCGGATAGACCAAAAAAGAGGCTCATTCAAAACCGCGAGTCTCTTCACACTTTACCGAACACCAAACTACGCGAAACCCGATTTTTGTTTAAACAAGTGTTTGGCAGTCCAACGGAATCATGAAGGTATGTTAAATTATTTAAAAATGTTTTTTCATGACAACTTTACAAAATTTAAACTAACCTCATATTGTAGGGTTATTTTTTTGTTGCCTGAACAAATCTTTTTTGCTACCAGAGCACCATAACTGTGCATTGGACTTTTGTGCAAAATGATTGTGATTTGGTAACAAAAAAGATTTATTGAACAAGAAAAAAATGAACTACATATGTACGAAAAAAAATCGTTGTGTCAAGTTGTATTGAAACAGCAAATCCTTTTTTTGTGATTTATCGTAAATAAAAAAATTTGATGAATAGTCCGAACTACAGTGAAATTTTGTTATTAGAGGGAGAATTTAGTTGCATAGAATTCCTGATAAGGGTTTATGTTTTGTTTTTGAAGCCTCGAAGTAATGAGAAGAATTTTTTTGCAAGTAAACCAAAAAATGAAGCATTACCTTTTTTGAAAATTATACAAACAGTTCTGAAGGGCATTAGTGTCACAGATTTTGGTAATTGTGTTTTGGAAAGAGTCATTTAATATTCTTTCTATTCAAATGAAAAAATTTTTGTGATTTCATAAAGAAGGAGGAATGTCGAGATTTTTACTCTCTATCACAAACGATCTAACTTTTTTTATACATTTTGGATGATTGAAATGGCAACGCTAAGATTTTTCAGATTGTTTGTGGTTTCGTACAAGTTTTGAAACAGTGAAAATTTCGAAGATTGTCGAAAACTTAAGAATTAACAAGATATGTGAAATTTCAAAAAATTATAATAATGTTGAAGATTGCATAGTGAATCTTTTTTTTCGAGATACAAATGTTTTCTTTATTTTTAATCAAAACATGAAAAACTTGAAAAGTATAAAAAAATACGAAGAGTCTTAATGAGTTGGTAAAATTTTTAAAAAATTTAGGAAGTTTGAAATTGTTTGTATTATGCTTAAGATAAAAAGAAATTTTATAGATTATAAAAAATTATTTCAAAATCCGTTAATTTTATAATTTGTGTTTATTACATTTCTCTGAAATTTGCATATTTTTGTATTTTTTAATATAAATCCGAAAAACTTGGAAATAATCAAAAATTACGAAGTCTTCGTGATTTAGACAATTTTTAATAAAATTAAGAAATTTTAAAATAGTTCTCAATGTGCTAGAACTTTTCAAAATTTTGAAGATTAAAATTATTTAGAAAAATTTTAAAAATTTGCAGAGTTTCAAAAAACTTTCTTAAACTTTGAAGTATTGTTTATTATCATTCTTTCTCAGAATTTGCAACGTTATATTTTTTTCAATTAATTAATGAAAATCTAAAAAAACTATCATGATTCGAACAAATTCATGAAGATAGAGAATCCTCAATCGTCAAAATTTTTAATTTCTATACTAAACGATCGCAACTTTTGTATGTTCTGGATTATTCAAATCTCAACTCTTTCAATTTTAAGTTTCTCTCTGTTTTTGTACATGTTTCCAAGTTTCTGGTGCTTTTGAAGTTCCTTTACTTCTCAAGTTTTAACAATTCCACAGAAATAAGGTAGCTCTTTAAAATTCGTTGGGTTGATCATAATCATCACAAATAAAACTCAAAATCAGTAAAATGTTTCCGATATTGTGCTGAAACTTATTTATAAAAAATAAATTCAGATCAAATCTCTGGTCCATGAATTTGAATCAACAATTTTTTAAAATTGTTTTTCTATCTAATCTTATCTAATCTTCTAATTGTAACGAGAAGTGTGTAATACTTCGATTTTCGAGGAATTTTTAGAACATTTCTTTTTTTATTGCATAGATCAATAAGTCAATAAAGATTGATCGGATTTTTTAGTCTTTACGAAGGTTTCAATCTAGAAAAGTGGATTATTTCCAAGTCATTTTTTTCATAATTTCGTTAACAGTCATCTATACTTTAAAAATATTTCAGAACGTGCTGTTTGAAATTATGCATATTTTGTTCCACCAAGTCAATTTTGATCATTTATTGATGTTCTAAAATACAATTGAATTTTGCCTGCAATTGAAAAAAACAAAAAAAAACAAAGAATTCGTACCATTAAAACACATTCCAGTTCAAACCAAAGAACACAAAAACTGACAAAAATATTAGTACAACACAAAAAATTATCTGCAAGGTAAAACTACAAAGAACAGCTGTATCATATTTTTCTGAAAAGAATGAATCCAATTCCAAAGCACTTCGAAAGTGTTAAAAATTCCAACGGCAAAGAAACACTCAAAAATAATAACGAGATTCGGTACTCCAACTATTAAGCAGAGCTGAAACTTTTCATAAAACGCCCACTAATGAACACGTTATAAACGCCACAGTTAAAAAAGATAATTAAGTCAAACCCTAATTAATCTGGTTCCAGAATCACGTACATCAATCATTAATCAAAATTAATGTTGCAAAGCAGTATCCTTAGAATGAAAGTCAACAACTTCTATGCAAAATTAATAATCCAAAAGGATTTTTTTTAAATACATTTTATGCATTTAAAAAATCAATACTTAACAGATTTGATAAAGTACTCTAGGAATGTTTTTATCACGTTCCAAACGATTTTCATAAGATTGTTTGCACATTCTTGAGATTCCAGTTTTCTACCACAACTTCTATCACCTTAATGAAAATATAAGTACATGCTACCCTCTGACTCGTGAAGCATTAGCATATGTAATTACATTATCATAATGACTGAAATTCTTCCTGCCATGTAATTACATATTAGCAGTTAACGTTAAAGATGATTATCTGTGTTTAAACACCAGCTATATTTATTTCATGTTTTTTTTTATTTTCGAAGTTAAACTAGGATTAAAGAACTTGATTTGATCTGAGAACAGTTTATCAAGTTCAGAAAATACTTCGATTGTTTCTTGCAACTGACTGAAAAAGTTGGTTCGTTGATAAGTTAGTGAGTAATCATGAACTGTACAAATCTGAATCGAAATCGAGTTAATAACTCTTCATGAACGAGAGATCAATGCGATAGAAAAATCGATTAGACCTGTAAGAAAATGGATGAAACTCCTCCAATAACTTTTTTCATTTTATTTCTTTAGAGGAGAGGATTATAAGCACTTTTCACAATACGATTTACATCAATAAAGTTGAAAATACTGGTATCGGTTTGGCACCGGAAAAAACTTGTGCAATCAACATTTTTTTACAATAAAATAAAAAATTTTCTTAAGTATTGGATACGTGATTTTTTTTTAATATAATAATTGGTTATATTTAAAAAATGTAAGTATTCATAAATTCAAGAGAATTCAGTTTTCAGGCTTTTTTGAATAAACAAGTATATAGCTTTTCCCAAACTATTCGTAAACAATGCAGTCGTAAAATAATTAAGAACAAATGAAAAAATGAAGTGATTTTTTTTTCAAGAAATTAGAAACTGAACAGTTATTGAACTTTACGGTACTAGTACAGTTATAGCGTCATAATCACACGAGTGGGAAAATGATTTGATAGTACGAGTATGATAATAGCGTTTACAGTACTCGAGTGAAAAAGTGGCCTTTTCTACGCGGCATTGAATAAACGCTATTACCGTACTCGTACTGAAAAATATCGTCCTATTAATGTAATATACTATTATTGTGCATTTATAGTCCAAGATTTTATGCAGTTTTATAGTAAAAAAAAACAATATAAATTATCATTATTACAAAATATCATCATTTATGTCATTATTCAAAGTTATGTCATGTTAAACAAGTTGAGTATTTGTCACACACATAAAATATCAATATCACATTATATCATTTGAATCATCATTGTCTCTTATTTGTTGTATTATCATTAAAATATCAAAATATTGTCAGCACAAAAAAACTAGCAACGTCATTAGAAAATATTATTATTTAGTTCATCATCATCATTGGATTATCATCACAAAAAAACAAAATATAATCGTTAGAAATTATGATAATTTGCATCCAAACCGTTTATTGTAGTATTTTCAAAATTCTTAAGTCCGAAATCATCATCACAAAGAGTAAAATGTTGATAAGACAAAGAATCATGATGTAGATCGCCATTATTAATTTTTTGTTGTATCTTTATCATAAAAAAAAATGTTAATTTGCATCAAAAGAATTGTTTATAGTATAACCATGATAAAAAATATAAATATTATTACAAAAATGCGAAGTATCATTATAAAAATAATCATCAGAATTGTCAAAAGTGGCATTTTTCGCATCAACACCGAAGTTTGTAATATTATCATTATAAAAAATCCAGGTATTATCTCAAAAAATCATACTATCATTATCACAAAAAACCATTATCAACTATTTACAGTAATACCATAAAAAAACATAATCATTTTCATCAATACTTTTCAATGTACGTAGTACCATGATCACAAAAAATCAAAGTATCTTCATCTAAAGTTTCATCACCAAATACCACTATATCAAAAAACTTCCATTTCATCTTCATCCTCCGAAACTATCGGCGAAGTTCTACTTAATTCGAAAGTCTTCATCAGATTAAAGGCATAATTACATGCAGTGTTCGTTTTCCTCAGCAGTTAATATGAAAGTTAGCAAGAATCCTTTTCACTAGATTAAGAATTTAAACATCCGCCAGCTCCAAGTTAATAAATACAAATTTGTTCGATTTTCAAAGATGCAGCCGCCTTTGACCAAGCTTAGCAAGTAATTGAAATGTCCGTGATACAGCTCACTTTGAATATTAATTAATCCTTTGTGCCACGTTTCAGGAAAGTCTGGAGCACGAAATTGCCGAAAAATTATTCATAGAATGAACATGCGATGCCCGAAAGATTTTATTACAGCGTTTTATTTTATCACCTGCGTTGTCATTAGGTAGCCATACGGGAATCCTGTTCGCTTTCCATTGCAATCTAGGTGAACCAGTCGTTAGACATGAAAAAAACAATCGTGAATCTCAAGAGAAATCCTGATTCTTTTTTTCCTTTTTTTTTTTGACTCAGAAAACATTAAACTCGTAACCAAACGTGGCGAAGAATTTTCCAATTTCCCCGAGACTGATTGCATTATAATCTCATTAAACGTAGGTTTGTTTTGGAAAATAATTTTATCAAAATCGTATTATGTAAACGTGAAATGCTCGTGCATTTTCGGCATTGCCTGGACGAATTAGAGCTAAAGTAACAAACTGGGTGTTATGATGAGAAATTGTGATTTCGGGATGCAAATACGGTTTAATTTGCATGAAAACTCGTTGTCATTGATCGATTTTTATATCAAAACTTGTGGTTATTCCTTTTTTTCAGTTGCATCAAACTGTTTCAAGTTTTAATGGAGTTTTTGTTGTTGCAAAGAGTTTCGTTTCCACATATCCAAATCATGAAAAATTCATATGTGAAATGTACTATTATTTTATTGCTTTCATAATTCACCTTCAATGTGAATTACGGAAAAGTGGGGTTAACGACGCGTTTTTCCAACATATTTTCTGTGATAACAGTTCATTATCTCGGATGTTTAATCGAACCATCATTATAAGGGCTCGGCGATTTCTTTCACATCCATACGTCACGTATACAACAACTGATTCTCGCTTTTTCCGCGTCGATCTGGCACAACGTTCCACTTTGCAGTCCAGTTCTTATTTGTACACTCACTCACAGCTCGCTTTTGCTTCTTGACATTGAGGGTGAAAGATGCGATTTCGATATGAAATATACAAAACACTGACGCTCATGACATGCAAATGCAAGTGAAATGGTATCGCTTTTCACCAGCTTTTCGGGCGATTTATTCTAAAGGGAAATTGAAGAATCGTGAACGGAGATCTTGTATCGAAGAAAAGTGTTAATACTGCTTAATATTGCGATCAGTTTCTCTCTTAATTCCTTAGAGTTATTTTTACTCTAAGAGAGTGAAATTTCAATCACAAAAATTACGAGTGAAGTGTCACTCTAAAACGATTAAATTTTTTTATTTCTTAGAGTGAAATTTCCAGGATTTTCTTTCAAAGAAATTTAGAGAGCATGAAGTCAAAATATTACCACTCAGAGACTGAAAATTTACTCTAAAAAAGTGAGAGAAATTGAATTTCACTCTTATATTATTTTCTGATTCCTCTATTAAAAATGAGTTGAGTTTCACTCTAAAAGTAGTGAAAGTTTACTACTTTTCAGTAACTCGTTATTCTAAAAAAAATTGAAAGTCACTCCAAGTTTGAGTGGTAGTATTTCGACTCGATGTATAGTAAGAATCCACTCTAAGAAATTGAGAGGATTCAAAATATGTAAAACAAATCGATTTTTAGAAACTGTAAAACCAGAATATCCCCTTAAGATGTATAAAAATTTCAATTTGTATCAAATTTAAATATCCCAAAAATAAAACTTACCGCTAATAGTTCATTGTGTACCGAGGAGTCGTGTTTTGCCGTTCGCGGACGAGGTAGACGTTTTCTGGACGAGTCGTAGCCAAACGCGCGAAGCGCGTTTGGCTACGACTCGTCTCGACACGGCACGGCTCCGAGGTGCACACGACTTTTTATGTTTGGGGAGCACGTTTTTTAGCGCGAACTTAGCGGATTAATAACAAAATACGCGATAAACATTTCGTGGATCGCACCTGTCAACCGCGATTTGTTTTTGATGTGTGTGCGTGTGTGGTGCTGTGTACTGCGAGG
>JAPYZL010197087.1:0-10937 GCA_030522825.1 Platygaster orseoliae | reverse complement strand
TATTCAGACACTGAAAGCGATATCTTTCTGAAGCATATTATCGCGGGAATATTGAATGGTTTTTTGTCCGGATTTTGGTGGCGCACCCTGTATACTATGTTCTAATTCTGAATAATTAAAACTCTGATTAATTCTGAAATCCATTTATATAATGCTGATCTTTTAATTCGTAATCCTGAAAAATTAAAATTCTTATTAATTTTGAAATTTATATTTTTAATTCTGATTGATTAATTTTTATTAAAATTCTGATTCATTCCAAAATGTCCTTAATAATTTCCTTATTCTGTAAAATTCTCAAATTTATATTTTTAATTCTGATTTATTAATTACAATTCTGATTCATTCTGAAATTTCCTTCTTAATTCTGAATTAGTCATTTCTAATTCTGAAAAACTAATATTCCGGTCAATTCTAAAATTCACTTTGAACTCCTAGTAGTAAATCAAATTTGAATCTTTCGTAATTCCGTTCTATTCTGGATTCTAGGAAAGAAATTCGATCCACGCATTCATTACTTGTTCATCCCTTTTTTAAAATGATGTCCTGCCGTGGTCGCCAAAATTTATGTCACGAACCACCGGAGTGGTGCGCGGCAATCGAAATGAAGCGCGGAATTCAAAATTCCGTCTCCACCCCGAGCAAAGGATGTACAAGCGTGGAAGGGGATCAAATTTATAAAGCAGAATTCCCAATGACGTAAATTTATTCAACAGCTAAATCATAGATAAGTACAGGAAGCGTCATCGAAAGTATCCGATGATTACATGAAATTCTTACGCTATATATATCATAGTCGGCGACCTAAAATCAAGACTTAATCCAAGTGTTAACTACTTTCTAATTGTCGCCATGATACGGGGTTTAAGGGGGAGGGGAGGTGAACGTGATAACTTTAGGAAAAGGGAAAATCCCGTGACAGGAAATAAAATGAAATCTAAATATCAACAGAATGTGGATGACCGATCGAGAATGCTAAAATAATATCTAAATATATATATTTATACTTATATATTTAGATATATTTCCATTATATTTCATTTGTCAAAGAAATAGATGCATCTATATATTTCAAAAACTTACTAGTTGTTACTGGAACGAAAAATTCAGTATCGGCTCCTTTCCGAGAGCGGTTTTTTGGCTGCGAATAGCGGAAAATTGGCTTGTTTTGAGAGCGGTTTTTTTGGCTACTGAGAGCGGTTTTTTGGCTACTGGGAGCGGATTTATTTTGACTACTGAGAGCGGTTTCTTTTTGGATACTAGGAGCGGTTTTTTTGGCTACTGAGAGGGGTTTCTTTTTTGGCTACTGAGAGTGGATTTCTTTTGGCTACTGAGAGCGATTGCGAGTTCAGATAGAACTGCCCTAATTCGAGAAAATCATGGGCATATATACCCACTTTCGATCTATTAAAAATAGGGGTTCATTGAATCAGAAAATAATTCGGCGGAAGGTCGTCACTATCCTGTTTGAATTTCGACGCATCAAGGGCGGTCGAGTGATCGCATCGCGCGCGGCCGTTTGTCCGCCCGATCGATACGATCAATGTGTATCGATGATATCGGCAGGTATCAACCGCTCGAGGCCAGCGCGCGATTTCACGTAGTTGTACGTGAGGAAAAAAAAGGTCTAGGAATTCTGGAAAAAATCGGAAAGGAAAAAGAAGAAATTATTTAATATTGTTCTCGGATCATCACATAATACATTAGTATTATATTTTTCATTGTTATATTTTGCGAAAAATATAAATGAAAAACATAGAAAAATATGTTACGCTGAATGTATTTTCATTTTTTTCCATGTCATCAAAATTTATACTCAATTTGTTTAAAAGTGGGATATTTGATTAATTTCAAAGTTGAACGATTTTCACAATTTTTAACTTCACTAACACAACAATGTCAAAAACCCTGGTTTCAGGAGAATGTTTTTAATAAACGATATTCTCATAAATATGTTTGATTACGACAACGTAGAAAAAAAAATTTCAAGAAATTGTTTCAATTCAGAGATTATTATAGAAAAAATAAGAATCTACATAAAAATTCACAAAAAAAAAAAATAGGAAATCCTACAAATCATCTAAACTCTGAAAAAATACTGAAAGTAGTAGAATTATATTTTTTTTTTAAATCTGAACAAATACTTACGATCTATAAAACTTGGGAATGAAAGCATCAAATTGTAAAAAGTGTATTTAGCAATCTACCATTCTAGAAATTTATAAAAATACTAAAAAACGCAACAAAGTGTTATGAATACTAATACAAAATGGAAAAATACAAGACATCTATTCAATATGTATACAATTTTCTGAGAAATCTCTGAATCTTTAAAATTTTAACTGAAATTTGATCACAATTCGAATACTAATTACCAAAGGTATTTTTAATGAAAATTAGGTATTCAAAAAACATATTTTTTAAAAGTCTAATCCTCAGTGACTTGAAAATTATAAATATCGAATTCCATCACATTCAATATGATTTGAATATAACTTCAAAACAGGGACGGAGACCGTTATATTGAATAGTCTATTGTCGGTTTCGGTTTCCAGAAAAAAATGACGTATTGGATTTCGGTTTCAGTCTCGAGAAAAAAAAGAGTTTTTGATTTTAGTGTCGAGTTCGAAATAAAAATGTAACTTTTTCGGTTTCGGTTTCGATCTCGAGAAAAAAAAACTTATTTTTTTTCTCAAGACCAAAACCGAAATCAAAAACGTTACTTTTTTATCTCGAGAACAACACAACAACTCAAAGATTTTTTTTTCCGAGACCGAAACCGAACATGTCATATTTTTTTTTGAAACTGAAACTTAAATGGAATTTTTAAAATCGTTATATAATAACGGTCTCGGTCCTTGCTTTAAAATCCCGGTATCTAACAAATTTTTTCCGAAACCGAAACCAAATGTCATTTTTTTTCGAAACTGAAACTTTAATGGAATCGTTAAAAACGTTATAAGTATAATAACGGTCTCGGTACCTGCTTTAAAATCCCGAAATCTAAAACAGTATAATATTTCAAAGAAACAATATTTTTCGATAAAGCCCTGCGGAAATTTATTTCTGCTTACGCCACTGATGTATACATCTTTTACAAAAAGTTGAAAAAAAAAACACTTTCAAAAATTAAAGCTCAAGTGTAGAAAACGGTTGAAAAAAAACTACTTTGCAAGTATTATATTACAGTATTACAAAAAAATCTTATCTCAGGTTAATCCAGGTTATTTAAATTTGTATACAATCGTAGGTTACCATCTTCGCAAGATTGATGTGAAGTAATCAAAAACCAAAACATTGTGCCCATTCTGAAAATACAAAAAATTTTCGCAAAGTATGTATTCAAAATTGATATGTCTATGTATATACGAAAGTTATTAAACAAAACAGAAAACTTATCTAATCCAAGCAGCGAAAATCCTCCAGCACGAGCTTCTCTTTCCTACGATGAGTACGGCCACACGCGTTCCCGTAGTATTTTTTATCAGACAATAATTATTAATTAACTTCACCTGCGCGACCCGATGTTTACAAAATGTAAGCAAGATACGAGCGTTCACGAGCACACACGAGTAGTCCCGAGTAGAGACCCTCAAATACAGAGTCTGGCCGTACGCCTTATACATGGCCGCCGTTTTTCAGTGTGTATGTGTATAATGTGTATCGATGTGGATGCGTATGCGTATGCGAAAAGGAAAGGTAAAACATACCTGTCCTTTTCTAACTCTCAGTGGCTAAATGATCGAGCCCTAAACATGGCCGCGCCAATAGGAGCTCAGGGCGCAAATGGCCAGACTCTGTATTTGAGGGTCTCTAGTCCCGAGCATCCCGAGTGATTTCACGTCGTCGGGCGAGCTCGGCAAGCTTCGAGACTCTTCGGAAACCCAACCTAATCCGACGACTGCGGGGTCGTGAAAAAAATATAGATATACCCTGCTTAAGCAATCCAGACCAAATCAGACTTTTTTTTCTCTGATAAGGTCTGGAAATGTGGAACGGAGAATTTCCAGACTTGACCAGGAAAATTTCCAGAGCAAATCAGACAAATTTTTTTTGTTGCTTTTTATAGTTTGGATGAATTTCATTTTCCCGATCTTTTATATTGTTCACCGCTATCACTTTCGAAGAATTGTTGCCAAAAATTTCATCCAACACTCCCAGTTCACAAATTTAGAATAAAACTGTTATTTACATGATTCTTTTACTATTTTCAGACTGAAATTCTTGTCAAACATATAGATTGTTGTAAGGAAAGAGTGAAAAAATTAAAATACGTCATAAATATGTTTATCCATATTTCAGTCAGAGTCGTGCATTTTCATTGATCAAAAACAATGATCCAGTAACATAATTTTTTACAAAAATTCGTCTCATAGAAGTTGACAACGCAGATTAGAATGCCATCATGTCGTTTGGAGGAACACAAATGTAACTGTAACCAATTTCATCTTGAAATTGCACGAGAACAGCTTTCGTATCAACGTCACGCACAGACACATTTTCGGTCCTACTGCTAATAGTTACAATTTTGTGAATATGAGACACGTGCAATTCATCGTCGATTCCGTAACTTTCATACAGCGCAACTTCAAACATGCATTCGTCATTCACAACTTTGAAATTTTTAATTTGTGCAAATCTACCATTTTTTAATCTAATATTCGTGTCGTCAGCCTTTTTCAATCGAAGGTATTTTCGGCTGTGATAACCAACCCCGTTGAATATACACCTATAAAAAGTCTGTGTTTCTTCGCTTTCATAGGCTGTGTTAGTTATTAACACAGCGTTTTCAAAAGTTTTAAAACTACCCAACTGAAGTCGACGTGGCGAGAACAATTTTTTACAAAACTCCCAATTTTTTTCAAAACAATTAGTAGAAAATAATCTCTTCTTATACTCAAGACGTTGAACAGTTTTCGTAACTATTTGGACAACAACACATTTTGATCCTTGAATGTTTCTCTTTATTCGACCAATATTACTTTCGAAAGGGAATGCAGAAGTTGCCCAAAGTGGCCCATTCAAACGAACACTTTCCGAAAGATGGGTCAGAACCTGGACATTGAATGTCATGAATTCGGAGCTGTAAAACAATTGACAATCTTTGACGAATTGGAGAATTAAAATTTTACTTTCGAGTAACATTATTTCAGTAATGATCTTTGAAAGTAACATAGTTACGCCATGAACAAACGACGAGTATGATTTAAGAAGATCTTCTCTAAGTATTCCTTGCAAACACGGAATACTGTAAAAAAGAAACCAATGTTCCCACTCCGCAGCTTTCCAATTTTTTTTTCTCTTCAAAAAATTTGGCAGCGTGTGGATTTCTTTAGGTGGTTTGATTTGTAATAACCACTTGTTGATTTGTTTCATTTGTTCCACACTCAGAAAGTTATTTGCCCAAAAAACCCATTACTGCGCAACAACTCCAAGAAGAACGTTATGCATGTATTCTGCACTACAACCCCAAATACAATCAAAATGAGGTATATTTTCAAGAACTGAGTCGCCTTTGACACCCTTAACTACGCGACCTAATTTGCGTGCGTTATTTACATATGTTAAATGAGACTCATGTGTACGAATATCATAATTTTCCCCACGAAATGCATATTGGACACAACTTTTTACTAAATTACCGGGAAAATAGCACCAACTGCAACCGAAGTAGCTGTTAAATTGTAGTCGATTTTGCATAACAGGACGTGTGACTGAATCAACCACGAGACAGAAGAGTATGATTTTCAGAGTGATCGGTTTTCCAACTCGATTAATATAAGATACCCCTTCTTGCGCCAAGATTACCATTTGTTGTACGAAGTAAGTTAAAAATAGATTCGTCAGTTTTGGGTTACTATCAGTTTTGGAGTACCACAAAACAGCGAGCACGAAAAATTGTTTTCTCAATTTCAGAGGTAGTTCCTTAATAACTAACTACAAGGGAAACAAACTTTTATAACTACTGTTCTGCGTTTTTGCGGCATCACCATTCGCGTTAACTGTAATGACAACTGTGTTTTTTTCAGTCGGTAAAATCAAAGAAGGGTGTTTTCGGTACCGCTGACTGTCTTGAACATCTCGCGAAAGTTCTTCTTTTTCATTACAATGAAATTTATTACCCGGTAGCTCATCTAATACGTCTCTGAACTCTTCATCTTGAAGTAGGAGACGAAATTGCTCTGTGATATCGAAAATGATGAAATGATCATTATAAGTAGTGGTTAACTGCATCGAGCGATTGCATTTTTTACAAGTCACAAGGTGGTTTTTGTTAACTTCACTTTTTGAAAGTTGTGAGCTAACAGGAAGTGCACAGCTCTCGCAATAGAAAACGAATGAATGCATGTCCTTTTCAGGACTGAAAATTTTTGTAAGGAGATTTTCGTTTAACTTCCAGTTTTGGAACTGTGGCCCTGCTATAATTTTGAGCATAAGAGTAGCTTGAAAGCGAGCTTCTTCGCACAAATTGAAACGCAAACAAATACCCTGCACCATATGCAAAATTTCCCACACTGACAGTTTGCTTTTCTCGAACATAATCCACCGTTTGTAACAATCGCTTCCTAAATCGTCTTTTGCATCGAAAAATTCTTCATCACACTCACTCTCCGCATTCTGCCAATTATCAACAGAATCGTCGTCGACTACAATATTATCACTAACAGGCATACCCTTTTGCAAAATTTGCTTAATCTCAGGCTGGAAATCTTCAACTCCACTATCGACTTCATCAAGACAAGAGTCTCTAACGAAAACATCTTCGTACGAATTCTCGTCCAGCTTTGGTTCGACAAACGGGTCGTCCACATCTTGTGTTTCTATTGGGTTGGAATATTCAAGGTGTTTTTTCGCTTTTTAAGGAAGACTCGGAAATTGTGTTGTATCAATCATGTCATCAGGCTGATCCGGAAGTTGCTCTTTGAGACTCGAACTGGCAGAATCAGTTTGGACGAAAAAGTTGATTGGCTCATGTGATGTTGAAAATTTCCGGTTTCGTTCTTCTCGCTTTTTATCGATGCTCTCCTTGATTTCTTTTCCTACGAGTAAAAACTCTAATTAGTATTGAGGTCGCTACAATCAGATATGAAGCACGAGTTTTTGTCATAAAGAGAAAAAAGATTTTTAAACTTTCCAGAACCATGAAAAAATTTTCAACAATTTTTGATTGTCTTTCTTTGACTTGGAACTTGTTTCAAGAATGTTCTAGAAAAATCAACGGGAATCCTGAACTCTGGTGCTTTTCAGAACCCGTAGCATACGGGACCTTTTACGGGTGTTTTGTGCAAAAAACACCTGTAAGCATATTTGAGTTTTTTAGCGATATCAATAATAGAATAAATTCATCAAAAATTCATAATTTAATGAAATTAAATTTAAAAGTGTTAAAATCGAAAAAGTTTAAATAGTTTTTTGTTTGTCGAATGTTACATCATTTCAAAAATCGTTAAAGTTCTGATTTTGAATATCAAATTAACATCGCAATTCACACTTTGAAAAATAAGATTTGAAAATGAATTTGTAATTTGAAATTGGAGAAAATTATGAATTTATCTTCATTCTTGATTTGAGAAAAATTAAAATTTTAAAGTTTTAGTAAGCCAAAAGTTTTATAACTTTCTATATTTATATAAATTATATTATTTTAGAAATAAAAAAATTTCAAAATTGTAGAAAATTACTGTCATATTCGAAGCACTTCAGATTGAAAATCGAGAAAGACTGAAAACTTTAAAAATTTTGGAATATGGGAAAATTTTTTAAACTTTTTGAAAATGTCTAACATTTTTACATTTTGTACTTTTTCATAATTCAAATTTCGGAAAATTGAAAGCTTTTAAAGGATTTTAGAAAAGTTTCATAATTCCCACAATTTTCAAAATCCTTTAAGTTTTCAATAATTCTTAACATTTTAGTGAATGAAATATCACTATTTTAGAAATGCAAAATCTGTACAGTTGCAGGTAGTCAACAAAAGTGATTAAAATAAAGCAAATCAGTGAAACAGCACAGCAAAATACACGAAATTAATCACGACCGCGCACAATGTTCACTTTCGTTAAAAAAAAGGGACGGGCGAAATTGAAATCGTTGAAACCGACGCGATAAAACACTATGCCGAGAAGGATGTAAAGAAGCAATGTTACCGTGTCCGGTGCAGTGATGGCAATTTCTACGAGTGCCGGGTCTCGGATAAAACTTTCGGTAACTTTGATACTTTATTTATATTATGCTAACCTTAAAATTTCCAGTCCATATTCGTCGGAACTCCGTCCGCACTCGTTGAAATCATCCTCTTTCTCCCTTGTAGCATAAATATCTATTACAACTTATTTTTATTTTTTTACTGTTTCCCTACTCGATCTATGTTTTAAACATGACTTATGATCCAAAAATAATTGAAGAATCTTGTGAATGTTTGCTCGAACTTGAAATATTGTTATCACTTATTGAATATCATTACAAATTAAAATTGAAACACTAACGATGAATTGGCATAATTTTCAATAAAAGTTTTAGCAACAGTACTTCGACCAGGCCCGTACGCAGGATTTACCGCGGGGGAGGGGGGTTTCATGAAAATATGATTTCTAAATTTAGTGTCTACAAAAACAAAAAAGGTCGTCAAACTTTCAAATCTGGTGTCAAAAAAAAGTCGTTAAAAATGAAGGTAAGTGGTAAAATTTACAATTAATTTTTAAAAAAATGTAAAAAATTTTTCCAATAGGGGTAGTTTGAAACCCTCAACCCCCCCCCCCCACCCTTGTATACGGGCCTGACTTCGACAGTAGCGGTGGTGGAGAATATAAAAATTGAATTCTTCGTCACAGGTCTGACTTGGTCTGGAAATTTTCCAGACTAAGTCAAGAAAATCTCTGTTCCACATTTCCAGACCTTATCAGAGATTAAAAAGTCTGGTTTGGCATGGATTGCTTAAGCAGGGTACAGTTCCATGCTAAATAAGCTGGAATCGGCAGATAAGGGAGTAGAAAGAGAGAGAAGGGCAGCATGCTGCCCAGTCAGAAAGAGATGGGAAGAAGAAATCGTGTTGTTTGCGGTATATATAAATCCGGTCAATTTTGCTTAGGTCAGGGCCGTACATTGCATTTTGAAATAGTTCCTTGCATTTTTTATTTTGAATTGTTTTTTAAAAGCGACGCAAAGTCTTTTCGGACTTTATTATTATTATTATTATTATTATTATTATTATTATTATTATTATTATTATTATTATTATTATTATTATTATTATTATTATTTTCATTACAAAACACTTAAGTGCATATTTTTAATATTGAGTTGACAGATGACGATGGTAATGACATTAAAGTTTATGTCAATGAGAACGGAAAATTAAAACTACTCCAAAACCAGAATTATGTTATTGAAGAAAATATTGTGCCAATTGAATGCATAACCCCAGATTTTCCAAAGGAGGAAAATATCGAAGAAGCAAGTCCTGCCAAACGTCGAAGAATTGATCAGGTATTTGTTATTGCAATGTAATGTAGATGAATATGATTCAAATAACAACGTATAAAATAATTAGGAGAACGATTCTAATGAAGAATAAGAGAAGTAATAATTTTTTTATTTGATATATTTTTGAAAAGAACCAAATTTGATGTAACAACAAGAAATTATTCTTGAAAATAAATGTAAGCAACAACTACTTTCATATATTTTGTGAATTAGTACGTCGAAATCTAAATATAATATTCTTAAAATATGTAAGCTACCCAGGGCCGGCGGAAGCCCTATTGGGGGTAAAGCAAACTCCACACCTGGAATTTTTCCGTGTTTGAAATTACACACCTGAAAATCACAAACGTTTTACCCTTTTTATTTTTTTTAATGCCAAAAAACACCCGCAACTTTCAATGAACTTATTGTGCATGCTCAGAAGCTTTCGTTCACCATCACTCTCTCTTACTTTCTCGGAGCAGAAAGAGTGAGAGAGACTAGAGAGAGTGATGGTGGGGGTGGCCCTCCGAGATTCAAAGTTCTGAGCCCAAGTTGGCCAGTATATCGTTTTCTACAGTTTTTCAACCTGGTGTAAAAAACTTAATCCATGCTGAAATATCTTGTGCGATCTGAAAAAAAGAGGAGCAATCCTAATGAAGAAAGCACAGTTGAAACTGCTGGCAGTAGTGCATCGCTTTCTACTGCTCCTCTTGATGGCGTCGATGTTAATAATTAAACTTCAATTATTCCGAAAAACGGGAGTGAAAAAAAAAAACGTGTCAAACCGAACCAAAATGAGGAGAAGCAAGACGATAATATCGAGAATCGTAAGTATTAGTGATGAAAATTTCATGTATCACAAGTATCAGTATTAAAAATGAAAAAAAGTATTGTGAGAGGGAAATATTATTAACAAAAGTGGTCGAATCATGTGATGAGAAAGTTGTTTCCAACGGAGATTGCTGTGACATTCGCGAAAAACGAGTAAAAGTGCTGAAAAATCGTGTAAAATCATGAAAATATTGCAAAATAATGCAACAAAAATGAAATTAGAATATTAGTAGGTTACTGGTGTGCGAGATTCAGAATTTTGTGATCCAGGTTCGGGACGTAACGGGAATTCGTCTAATAATCGGGACGGGATTCTAAAAATTTTTGTACAGGGTGCGCCATCTGAAAAGGGTCAATAGAAAAGTCGAATAACTTGGACAGTTTTCAACCGATCAGCTTTATCAATACGGTTTCGTAAAGTTTGACCGAGTACAATTTTAACCATGTATCGATATACACCTCAAGAACACGCCGAAATAGTGTCGCTTTACATTGAAACTAATCGGTCAGTTGTGCTAACCCAACGCGCATATCGTCGAAAATATCAGGTTGTAGGAAAAGTTCGTAGAAAAAAAATTCGAAGTTTCTTTTCTTTTCTAGAATATTCTCGAAACTTGAAAATATGTGATTATGTTCTAGAA
>JAPYZL010197084.1:0-18069 GCA_030522825.1 Platygaster orseoliae | reverse complement strand
TTATGGACAGTGTGAGTCGAGTGAGTATGGCAGTCGTGTTGAGTCGTTCGTAACTCGGTAGTACTAAACAAGGACAAACTTATGTTTGATTGAGCGCTGGAAAAGGAACGAAAATTGAAAGTTACGAACACGGGTCGTGTGAAGTTGGCTGCGCGCATATGTTTCTAAAAACACATGAGATTTGCGGTGTTAAATACGTCAAAATCCTCCGTGACAATTATTTTTCCTTCATATCTGTGTTTTTTTTTCTTTTCTTACCTCGTAACAGTGATTTATCAATATTTCCCTAGGGAAGAATGATTTGTCCCGCTCATTCGTGAGTACCCCAAAAAGTGGATTTTGTTTCTACATTTCATGCAAAAAAAGTGGCTTTTTTTGTGGATGCATGGGAAAAAATTATTTATCAAGACGTGAACAAACCAAAAATAAATTAAAGTTTGCAAAAAACAAAAGAATTGTAATATTATAAATATTCCCGTAAAAACATTTTCCAAATTGTATTGCACCAAGTTATCGATGTTATTTCAAGTTCGCTTATTAAATTTTAATGATAACGTCAAGGTAATTCAATACCATGAATCGCAATGACGAGAAAATTCGTGGTAACGAAGAAGTTGACGTTTGAAGTTAGAGTTGGAGTGAATTTCCAGTGAAACCCTCATTTGACTGGGCCAAGTTACGGTCGATGGGATGATGAGATTTATCGGGAAATGAGAGATGCAAGTTGCAGTCACAGATCGTCGGTGCTTCGATATCACTGAAAAGGATAATTGGTTAGGGCTGGTAAGTGGCGGTTATTACGAGAAGAAGCTGCTAAACGACCTGCTGGAGACGTACAACGTGCTGGAGCGGCCAGTGGGCAATGAATCCGAGCCTTTGCAGTTGAGCTTCGGCCTCACGCTTATGCAAATTATTGACGTTGTAAGTTTGCCCATCTAACCAGCATCTCTTTACAATTCTTATTCTGTCATATATATCATACAATTACACCTTGATTTATGACATCATGCACATTTCCTTCCATCCCTTCATCGACTATTTTATCTTACCGTCGAATGAGATTTCCTGAGATAGAAAATGAAAAATTTTACGAAATTGGCTTTTCTTAAACTCGTGAAATAAAAAATTTCCTGCTTCAGCAAAAAGTTGTGCTGTTCCAAGATGACTTGATTGAACGAATTTTTTTGCTGCGGTACAGCTTATTTTTTGGTTGGATTAAAAAATTTTTTTTTCTACCAGAGTGTAATTATTATGCGATAGAATTTAATGCATAATGATTGTGCTTTGGTATCGAAAAGATTTATTGAGCAACAAAAGCAATAAGGTGCTGTAGAAAAAAAATTCATTCTGTCAAGTTGTGTTGAAACAGTACATCTTTTTGCTGCTACAGCAAATTATTTGTATTATTAAGTATTTTTTTGCATTTGATATACGTATTTACTTTCGTCAGAATTATTCTTCTTGCCATTGTCAATTATTTCTTATTTCTTGTTTCTTTTTACGTTCATTATATGTACATATATGTTATGTTCGTATTAGGTGTATATCTATCAATTTTTTTTAATAAAAATTAAGGAAAATGATAAACTAATTGATTGACTAGTCATCTCATCTATTATTTAAATTTAAATGTTTCAGTTTTCACAGTTAGTAAACCTTTTCAAGACTTCTGAAATGTTCTATTGTTCTCCCAGAGCCAATCCAATAATTAAAAATGAACTAACTTATGTGGGATTACTTTATTTCATTCGAGCTTTCGATTCCAATCTTTTAATGTAGCATACATATATAATTATAATAAATAATAAATGGTAAAAAAATAGTTATTATATATAAAATATAAATATGAAAAATAATATAAATAATTATAAATCCCAATCTGATTAGGATCAAAAGCTCGAACGTAATAAAATGATCTTATATAGGTTGTTTAATTTCTAATTATTGGATCGGCTTTGGGAAAATGATAAGAAAATTCTGAATTTGAAAGATAGCAAAGCACATTTATGTTCCATTGATTTAAAAAATTGAATTATATTTATTTTTATAATAATTATATTTAGGTATATTTATTTTATATTTATATTTTCGAGAAATAGAATCGTAAGTGGAAAATTCAATCAATAGAAATATTTTGCTACAACAATTATTTAAAAATTTTCATTTTTACAAGTAAACAATAATGCAAACATTATGTTTTTATGCCATCTGAATTTGATAGCGTTATAAGAAGACATTTTCGTCTGCAATGACAGTATAATGAATAAATAAAGCACTCAAGCAATAAATAAATACAATACAGAAAAAAACTTATTGTCACTGATAATCATTTTTTTGCAGGATAATAATTGGAGATATACAGTGAAAAATGGAAATTTGAAAACAAAAAATCGTTTTTTTTTTTGCATTTTTCAAAATTGTCAATTATTATTCTGCCAATAAAATGCCTGAATGACAGATAATTTTAAAATGTCATTGTATTTATTCATTTATAAGTATTATGGTTGAGATGTTAAAAATTTTTCAACATGAAAAAGTACAAATTTTTTAAAATTGTTTTTTGTTTTAATTAACAAATTTTATAGAATTTAAAGGAAGGCTCATACGTTTTTTCAATCATTCAAATAATCATAGTTTTTGGGATATGATAGATTGTTTTTTTTAATTTTTATTATCAAACTAGAAAACAAGAAAATTGTCAATATGACAGAATATCTTTATCAGTTAAATGAATTTCTATGTTTGAATCAGTTTGGGTCACATTGGAAATTTATCTAATATTCAGAAACTAAGCAAAACAAAAAATTTAAAGAATCGTAAAAAAATCTTTAAGATTCAATATACTTGTAGGATTTCAAAAAATGTTTATAAATTTTGCATATT
Organism: Platygaster orseoliae; assembly: GCA_030522825.1. Classification (NCBI taxonomy): domain Eukaryota; kingdom Metazoa; phylum Arthropoda; class Insecta; order Hymenoptera; family Platygastridae; genus Platygaster; species Platygaster orseoliae. The sequence goes on along the minus strand of JAPYZL010197084.1, from coordinate 15,186 downwards.
ATATAATTCATCATATTCAATTGAAGTATTTGTAATCATGTTATTAATAAGTTACTTAATGGAATCTGATAACTCAAAAATATAAAAAAAAGTTTTTAATGCCGATAAGTTAAACATTTTTCCATAAATTCAAAATTTTCAATATTTCGAAAATTTCGATAAATTCAAAACATAACAAAAAAGTTGCTCACTTCAGAGATTTCCAGTAATTTTACAAAAATTTTAAAATTTATTGTAAATACGGAAATGTATCAAGATATTTCAAATAGTAAAAAATTTTGAAAAAGTCCTCGAAACTACATAAACCTTTTAGAGTTATCATAATTTTTATTGACCAATAAATGTCTCGTTGTACGCAAGTGGTCAAGGATTTAAACAACTAGAATAAAAACCGAGAATTTTAAGGAATCAATGAAAATTAGTGAAATTTTTCAAGTTTTTACCGTTTGTTTACATTTTTAGGTTAACTTCTCAAATAATAAAGAGCTAATAAACTTTTCCAAAACTTTTTTCACGCTAAAAAAATAAACAATAAAAATTGTTTTCCTATCGATTCCCTTACAAATATGTTGATTCTGCCAAAAACTGTTTTTCCAACGTAACAATGATCTCTCTTCACAAAACGATAACAAAAAATTCGCATCGCTCAAAAATCCGACCCATCAAACCATACAAAACCCCGTAAAACCATATTTTCCAGCCCAGCTCACCTCGTTCGACGATAAAATAACATGCATCCACATCCCCCAAAATAACAAACTCGTTAACACCAACAATTGTATATTCAGTGTACGTGCATGAGTCTGTCGATTTTACACTTTACCACGATGTGTCGTTCTTCTTTTTTCCCCAATTTTCCACCACGACCAACATTTTTTTTACTCGACCGCTGCAGTGGAAAATTCAATACTGATTTTTAAAAGTCCCCGATGTTTCACTCGAACAAATCTCGCGCATAGAAAACTTGCATGAAAGAATAAACGCGTCGTTTTTGCACATAGTTCTGAAAGTATTAAGGTTCATTATATACGACGAGTCGATGCAAACAATGAGAAAAAGCACTTTGTTGTTAATCAAACATGCAGACATGATTATATAGGACGTTTCGAAGCGAGAAAAAAAGTCCAGCTTAAAAAGAGCGTGTGATTTCATCTATTGACTCAAGTCTTGAAAGATTCCTAACGAACATGTTTTTTATTTCGGATGACAATGTTGGCGATCGAATTGTCAAGCGGCGTAACGAGTTGTTGTGCATATTTGATTTTCGAGGGAAGATTTTTATGCGGTACAAAAACCCGGCCGTCGAGCGTTTATTTACGACGTTACTTTATTAATAATTATCTGAAAAAGTAACTTTGATCATTCCTAATTTGCAGAGCAATCTTAACAATCAATAATTTACCAAGTGACCTTGATAATCATCAATTTGCAAACTTACCTCGATATTTATGAATTTTTGAAGTAACCTTGATGACTAATAATTTATTAAGTAAATCAAGAAGCAGTTAATTCAGAAAGTAACCTGCACTATTATTAATTCGCCGAATACCCTTGAAAATCATTAATTTTTATAGTAACCTTAATAATCATTAACTTACGAAGTGACGTCGATGATCATTAATTTACTAAGTTCATTATTTATTTATCAATGTATTAAGTGAGCTTTATTTTTAATTATTTACCAAGACAAGAAAAAATTTACTGAAATTCATAAAAATGAATTTAAAAAATTAAATAATTACAAAATAAATGAAAAATTCACGAATTAACCTTGATGATCATCAATGAAAAAAGTAAATTTTTCATTTATCAACTTATGCAGTAACCTTCACGACTAATAATTTACTATGTTTCCTTGGGAATCATTAATTTACGAAATAACCTTCATATTCGTTTCGAGGAAAAAAACTACATAAATGCTGTAATTTTCTGCAACTTTGAATTCTGCAGTTTAAGTTTTAAGATATATTATATACAAAAAATACAAATAACCATGAAAAACACTTTATTGGTAATAAAAAATGCAAAGCTGATTATGAAGAACGAATCGAACAAAGTCCGGCTCGAAAAAAACGTATGATTTTATCTATTCACTCAAATCTTGAAAGATTCCTAACGAACATGTTTTTTTTTTCGCATGACGACATTCGCGATCGAATTGTCGAACGGCGTAACGAGTTGTTGTGCATATTTTATCTTGGAGGAAAGATTTTCCTCCGACACAGAAACCCGGCCGTCGAGCATGCTCATGCATTCGAGAATGGAATCGATTCTTCATTGTAATGCCTCGTTACTGGGCTTTAACGAAGCGTTCAGAATAATATTTTTAGGTAATGGAAACCGAGGATAAATTATTTTGCTTCCCTGGTTCGCTTTTTCATTCATGGGCTTTTGAGTGCAATTACTTCGGTCCTCATTGATTTTTTAAATTTGTCTCGGGACCAATTTGCGAGGGAAAAAAAATCCCGCTGGGGTATTACTCGACTTTTTCGTATCTTTTCAAGAATTTACGACGTTTTTAGAACTTACGAATTTCGCTGACCGAGTTCTGCGGAAGTTGAGTTTGAACTGTAATTTAGAAGCTTGAAACTCTCTTTGAATTTCTAGGATTTCGATGTTTTTGAACACTCTTAGTTTTCTTTGGTGATCCTTCGAGCAAGGGTTTGTTTTGTATTATTTTTGCGGGTTACAATGATCGTGAAGCTTTTTTACTCACTTGACAATGTGTAGTTTTTTGTTTTTTTGTTTTCCAAGCTCACAATGATTGAGAATTGAGAAACATTGGGAGAAAGAGGTGTATTCATTAAAAAATTCTTTGAAAAAGTATATTATGATGATTTTTTTTTGCGTTTCTCAATGTACATTTAGAAATCAAAAAATATAAATGAGTTACACACATTTCTGTAAGATATAGATAGTTCTGAAGTGTTTGTGTTGAGTTTGAAATTTTCGAAATACAAGAATATTCAAAATCTTTAACATTGACGACTTTTCCATAAAATTCGAGGATTATTTGAATTCAGCAAAAGTTCATAAAATTTATATATTATATTAATTACCAATAATATTTTTTTGCAAAATGCACAAAACTGCGTATTCAAGATTTATTGAAAAAAATAATAAAAATCCTTGATTTGTCTAATAAACTTCTATTAAATTTGAAAAACGTTCTAGAGTTTGTTTAAGAATAAATAGCTGAGTGATTATTTAAAATTGAAAAACACCCTAAATTTAGGAGATAATCAATAGTACAGTGAAAGTCGAATGATTTGTTAAGTGCAGAAAATTTTTTGAAAATTTTGTAGATTATGGTTATTAGTGAATTTCTTATAAATATGCATAATCATGTTCAGTTATTTTCATGTTATTTAAAAAATTTGAAAATGAAGAAAAAAAGTGAAAAATTTCACTCAGAGATATATTTATTGTACTTGTGATCTTCTGAATAATTTGTATGATTTTGGAAATTATTATTATTTTGAAGAATACCAAGGCATCTGAAATAATCCAGGTGCTTGATTATTATTAACAAAGATTTGAAAAATTTTTGAATTTCAGAAATTTCTTTATGATTCGCTGATTTTGTTACATATCATATTTTGCCGAAAAATGCATTAGACGGTTTTTAATTTTGTAACAGAAATTCGAAAAACTCGATAAGTATCAAAAAGTATACGCAAAATTTTACTGAATTGGATGAATCATTAGAAATATTTAAAAGTTTCTAATAGTTTGTATCATGTTTGAAATTTCAGAATTTTGAAAAAAATAAAAAAACATCATAAACTAAACAAATTGTAATTAGCTTTGTTGAGTTCTAACAATTTGTTGAGTTTGAAAAAAAGTCATATTTTGTAGATCTCATCTATAATATTACGTTTGTTTTATTTATATCATTATGTTTTTTAATTTTGTAATGTTAATAAAAAAAACTTTAGAACTTCCAGGAAAAAAGAATCTCTCTAAGCCAAAGACTTGAAATAACTTGAGTTTGTCTTAAAGAAAACTTTACTTCTAACAAAAAAATTATTAAATATTATAAATAGTCGTCGAATACAATTATGGTGTAAGAATTTTCCTTTTTTTTATTTTATCATTGTTATCATAATATTCTCATTACTCTGTTATATTTATATTTTTATCTTTTCTTTATTATAGTTATTATTGTTGCCTTAGATAACATTCTATCAATTTTTCGAACTTCATATACATTCGTATTACTTACCTATAATTTACTCATCATCTAATTTTCATTCCCATAATTTCCGTTGATTTTAAAGAAAAATTAATTAGGAAATAAACTGAACGCCATTATTTAGTTATTTTCAAAAAATATATACAATAAAAATGAAAAAATGCATATAATTATTGTTACTCGCATAATTCAATTTCTTCCAATAGAAAAAAAAAGTCTAAAAAATTTTGAGTTTTAGAAAAATGTCTAATATTCACATAAGATACGATACTTAGTGTTCCTAGCAGACCATTCGCTATTTTTATCGGTCAAATCAATTATTTTGTTGTTCCCTGACGAAATCGGAGGAATTGGGATAGCGTGTTTTCGAGTTGTGTGATGAATAGCTTTTCGCTTAGCGGGCGAAAAATGAGCAAGCACGCCCTTGCAAGCTTCGCAGTAAACTTTAAGGTTCAGAAAACGGGGAAAGCTCAGAAATCACGTCGCGCCCGCCGCGAAACGGCTGCAGTTAACGACTCGCGCCGAGTTACTTATTAGATCCGCTTGCAATAATGACACGCCTTTTATTGTGGAATGAGAAAGCACTCAGACGTGGGCGTTGTTTCAGAATCACGAAATTTCATCCGAAATTCTCGACGTTTCTGTACTTTCATGCAGACGCGTAGTCAAAGAGGGGTTTTGAGGGTTCAAACGCCTTATGAAATTATGGAAAAGTAATTTTTATTTCATAATAAAGTGAAAAAAATAGCACGTAAAAAAAGGGTTTGCTGTATTAGCAAAAATATATGCTGTTTCAACACAACTTGACTAAACAAATTTTTTTACGGCAGTAGCTTTTTTTGCAGCAGTAGCTTATTTTATTGTCAACTGAACGAATCTGAATCAAATTAACTGAACAATTACTATACAATGAAAATTTTACATAATGATTATGTTTACGATTATATTTACATGATGATTTTCTGATATAGAAAATCCTTTTTTTAACGCGAAGACTAATGAACATCGAAATTCATGAAAATATAAGCAATATAAAAATTATGCGTTGGCTTGAAAATAATGATTTATAAAAATAAAGCAAATAAAAAGAAATTATGAAAATAGGTAAAATTGATAGAAAATGTACTTCCTGAAATCTGCAGGACGTAAGAAATAGTTTCTTGTTTCTAAAATTTGAATATGATTCCGGATTCTTAATTTTACTAAATCAGAAATCAAAGCGATCCTGATGGTTTTAGAAGAATTGTGATTATAAATTTCTAGCTAGGATTACGTAAAAATAATAACTTTGAGAAATTGTTCTGCCTCACTGATTTATAAAAAAAATTAGAATTAACGAAAATGTTAAAAGTTTATGAAACAATGAATTCTGGAGCATCGAATTCTAGAAACTAGACTAAGGTTAATTATTATTTTAAGTTAAAAGAAAAAATTGCAATTGAACTGAAAAATCAATTAAAATACAAACAATGACAAAATAATGTCTTGACTTGATAATAATAATTTATGAAAATGAAGTAAAAAAAAAATTATAATAGCTCAAATTGATTGAAAATGTACTTACTAAAATCTACAGGACATAATAAATGGTTTTCTGTTGGTTCTCAAATTTAAATAGAATTCAGTATTTTTATTTTAGTAATTAAAGAATTATTAATTTTAAAAATAACAGCAATCATGGTTTTAGAAAAATTTAAATTATAAATGTTTGGCAAGGATCACGTAATAAAAAAAAATTTGAGAAATCGTTTTGACCCAGTGATTAATAATAAATAAAAAGAAACTTGAATTTGTGAAAATGTTGAACATCCAAGAAACTTTGTACTCTACAGCATCATATTCTATAAAATTTTTTGAAATTCATAAAATACCAAAAAATATTTTGAATCATAAACACACTATAAAGAAATACTTAAAGTATAGAAATTAAATAAAAATCTAATTTCTGCAAAATCTGAACTAGTACTTATTATCTACGAAAATTGAAATTTTAGACCATTGAATTGGAAAAAAACGTACATAAAAATCTATAGAAATACTAGAAATCTATATGAATACTATAAACTGCTACGAAATCTTATAAACACCTCATAAATACAAAATTATAAAAAAAATGTTTAAATATTTTAAACCTACGAAGATCTAGCTTTCACAGACATCTTTCAAAATGCTGAAAATGTTTTGAAATTAGAATTCTATTAATCGATATACTTCTCTACAAATAAATTTGAAATTTATGAAAATATAAGAAACTCAAAATATTTTGTAAATTTTCATACTTCAGCATCGCATTTTGGAAGTTCATAGAATCAATCATAGAATTATAATAAATATATATAAATACCAAAAAATGCTACAAAATTGCATAATAATAAAATACGGAAATGAAAAAAATTCCTGTAATACTTGAATAAATATATTTCTCAAGGATATCATGATTTTCAATCTTGCACAATCTTGTTTCGAAAATGAGATTTTTTAATTTTAAGAATTTCGGAGTTTTATCGTCAAAAAAATTTGAAAGTGTATCAGTGTTCAATATTAAAACACTTTTCATATGCGTATTCAATATAATAAAACTTCATTTTTTATTTTTAAGTCACTGACAATGAGATGAGAATTTTGCATTTTTTAAAACTTCTAGTATTTTTCATATAACCTTATTATTTATACAACTTGAGGAGTAGTAAGTTATAAATAAATTCTATAAAGCTTTCTGAAATTCGATGCTGTAGAAATCAATGCCTTACACAAATTTTGAATTTTTTTATTGAATTTCAAGAAACTTATATCCAGACAGATTTTTTCAGGAAACTCCTCCCAAACATTTATTTTGAATACGCTCCTGCTTCTACAAATATATCACATTAATTATGTCGATAAATAAAAATGAAAAATTAGTGTACTGCTCAACAAAATGCTGAAATCCTCTTTTTTTTCTATATTTCTCTCTTCTATTTAAGAGTAAATATATTATTACAATTGTAGTACATAATATTGTGAATAAAAGTTTTTAAAAAAGTAGGCAGTGAACAACTGAACTCATTGAATTCGAAACATACCGCGATTGTCATTGCAAGTTCAGCAACTACTTGAAATGTATGTCGAATTAATCTCGGATGAAGACGCAGTAGAATACATAACTTTCTGTAGAATTTCATGTTGATTTTCTCATACTTACAATTATTTACGAGGGAAATTAACGAAGCGATGTAGTAAAGTTCGTTATGTAAATAGCGCTTCAAAGAGAAGCGACGTGGAATGTCTTGGACGATTTCTCATAAATACACGTTCTGTGAACAAAGTGCATAATCTCACGAATTCGCGCTTCATTGACTTCAACTTCCGGTGTTGCGAAACGTTTTCCCGATGCAATGCTTTTCTGGAATCATAAAAACTTTCAGCGTGTTTACAGAAGAGGAAAATAAACTGTATTCGTTGAAGACAAAGTTGTTAATTAGGTAAAGAATTGTTTCATACTTGGTTTTAAATTATGAATTTGTTGCGATTCGAATGATTATGCTTCATTAAAGGAGAGTTCATTTTCTTATTATTGCGATTTTAATGGATGATTGATCTTGAGCTCGGAAAATTTCATTGAAAAGCTTTGCGATCATGTAGAATCTTTTTGTTAGGAAAGTTTATGGTTGACAGAATTCAGGATTGGCGATTATTGAATCAAGTTTTTTTGGTTTTTGCAAATTTTGGTAGTTTTAATATTTGAATGACTAGATTTTGAATGTATAAATGTCTTGATAAATGATTCTAAGTTAATAATGATTGATTGGAATTAAAGATAATAATAGGTTCGATAATTCAGAAAGACAATTCAGATCGGAAAATACAGTTTTTCGCCCTGTAGTGAATGAAGGCAATCAGATAAGTCCCCAACGTGGCTGAAATCGTCCCTTAAAACTTGTCACAGACCGTTGGGAACTTGACTGAGCCTCCTGATATTCCGCCTTGGTACTTCCCTTGATATGGGCTATAAACAACGCCCCTGAGGAGTCCAAAGTGAATTCGCGATAACATTCATCGCAGCAGTCCACCTCCCGACCATCGCTATTGCAGCTCTGTCGCGTTGCGATGTATTCGCGTTCACACTGCAAACTTTGCCCGACTTTTCCGACGCTTTTCCCCCTCGCTGGCGCGTGAAATGCTTGCTATTGAATAACGCAAGCAACATTTCACCGGCTGAAAAATCAAGTTTTTCAAACATCTCGCCCAGTCCGCGTTTGTTGACGCATATTTGACGATTCGTTCGGACGAAATTCCGACGTTCAACATTGACCGTTTTTTTTTACTGTTTTGTCGGTGCGGAAAATGTAAAGAAACGGGAGGGAAAAAGAGGACTTGAGCACCTCGTCGGTTTTATTTTCGCCGAGTGCGAAAATGGCGAGCTGTAAATTCTGGGGCGTCAATGCCTTAAATCGAAATTCCTTCGGTGAAATGAATCGTGACAGATAAAAATAACCCGCGAAAGGAATCTGTCTTATCCCTTTCTGTCTGTAGCTGACGTTTCGCAGCTTGGGGCGATGTGGAACTTTGACGTAATCTCCATAAGGCAGATTTTGGACGGTCAAAAGTCACGTGATTTTACGGGAAATCTCGGTGAAATTGATTATTATGTTATGTATGATTATGGAAAGTAGAAATTTTATTAGAAAGTGAGTCAACTCGATTTTGCGATTCAAATAATTATTTTAGTATCGATATTTCCAAGTAAAAATTTACTGTTTTCGTATTCGGATGGGAAAATCGATTTAACTTAATTTTTAAAAAAATTGCAGCCATTGATTGTACTTTTTCAGAAAATAAGAAATTGTGTTCCAAAAAGTATAGTATTACAAATAAAGAAAAAACAATACATAAAAATAAAAATAATGATCGTAAAAATGATAAAATGTATAAAAATGATGAAAATAAGTAAAAACTCTTCAAAATGCACTTTCTGGAATGCAGAAGACTTAAGAATTGTTGGTGTTTTTCAAAGGTAAGAAAAATTCGAGATTCTTTATTCCAGTAAGTTAAAAATAACAACAAACCTGGCTTCATAGGAATTTTTTCTTTCAAAAAATTGTGATTCAACATTTTTGGCGGGGGTAGTCAGAAGAATGAAAATTTTATAATTTTTTCAAATTAGTGAATAATGGAAAAAAAAAGAAAAAAGAAAAAAATGTAGTGGAAACATGAAAAATTTTGAATGAAAAATCATTGAATTCAGTGAATACAAATTCATGAAAATATCAGAAAATCTTTCCAATCGTTGAAATATTAATCAATTCCCGAAAATGATAGAAATCTATAAAAGTACTGTTATCTTAAAACTTTCGACAAATGCTTCAAATACACCAAACCTTGAATTTAAGAGCATGAAAAAAAAACGTTTTCCTGTAGCAATCTATTACAATACATAGTTAAACTCTTTAAGTATTTGAAATTTGAATAATTTAAAAGATATAAAAATGGATAAAATCTATGTGAATGGGTTTTTCTCAAAAATCTAAAAAAAAAAACTGAAAATGCATTGAATTTTTAACCTAACCTCACATCGAAGGCTAGTATAAAAGGTAACAATTACTTTAAAAAATTACACACACACAAATACAAAAAAAAAGCAATGCGTGATAAAAAATAATAAAAATAAGTGAAAACAATTGAAAATATAAGTTTGAACTTTTGAAAAAAAATGGAACATGGCTAAAGTAATTTCCAAATGAAGAAAAAAAATTATGGATTTTTCATTTCAATAATTTAAAAAAAAAAAACAATGATGATGTCTTTAGATAAAATTTTGTCTATACAGAATGATAATTGAAATTTTTTTTCAAAGATAGTGTAAATTAATGATAAACAATAATTTGATTAGCATTCAATATAAGTAGAATATAAGGAAAAATAAAAATTTGAGAAAATGCTGGAAAGTTCAAGAACGTTGAATCCTGGAGCATAGAACTCTTCATAAAAATTCATGAAAATAATTATTAAAAGTAATAAAAAATTTGATACAACTTTTATCTGAAAATATTTTAACGATACTTCAAATGTTCTAGGGCATCGAATTCTATTAAAAATTTCTTCTAGCAATCTATTTAAATTTACTTAAAATATATGAATATACTAAATGTAAGTAATGCTTCGAAATCTGACAAATCCAAAAAAAATACAGAAATAGAGATTATCTTGAAAATGTATTATAACCATGTAAATCAGTTTGCCTGGATATCTAAAAAGTTATCATAATCTATTGAAATTTGTAAAGCATCAAAGGATAGAAATGTATAATATAAAACAAAATTCGAAAATTCTGTATAATCGTCCAGAATTTAAAGACTTCTATAAAATGCAAGAAGTACGAGAAATCTATCAATGTTAAAAAAATATAATTACACCAGAAAATTCTAATAACTATTTTAATTTATTAAAAATACTAAAGAAAAACAAACAAACGACAAGTACTGGAAACTTGTAAAAAAAGGCTGTTTTTTGAAAAAGCAGTATAATTACTTAAAATCGTTGAAATTTTCAATATTTTAGCACGGAATACTATGAATCTTTGAAAATACCAGAAAAAATACAACAGCATTTCATGAAGAACATGAAAAAAAAATTCTAGATCTCTAATAAATATTTTATACCATCTCGAAATTTTCAGACGAGAAAAATTAAAAAAAAAAAGGCAGATGATTGTTTTTTAAAATAAAATTCATACCTGATGAAAAAGCTGAAAATACGTGAGGTCAGGATTATAGGCTAAACAGAATCGAAATCCATTAGTGTTCCGCGTCGTCTAAAGGCCATTTCTTGGAGATGAGACTGCACGTAGACTTTCAGTGAGAGGTTGAATACGCGTACGTATTGCGGTCGCGTTGAAATGGATTCGAAGAGAGCCGATAACAGACTCGTTCTTACCACAATAGTTTTGTCTTTGTTTTCCCCGCCAGAACTCATTTAAATCGCTTTCAAAATTCGTTCGTTCAATTATTTATTATTTTTGCCACAACAAAGTCGTAATCTTCTTTAAATAATTCTAAACGCGAGGGCAGAAAAAAATGTTGAAAATTTGAAATTTATGTGAAGTTTTTTCCAAAAATCCTATTTTCATTTTCAATCAAACAAAATTTTTGCTACACCAAATTTCCTTTTTTTTACAGTATAATGAAAAAATTACTGTCTTACATGAAAAGTTCTCGAACTGAAATTTCCTCGACCGTTGTTCCATGACTTTATACCCGATCAAATCTCTTTCTTTTAGTGTTTATTTAGAAGAAAAACGCAACTCTCACACTCGACTTGCTCCAGAGAATAATCGTTTTATTACTAAAGGTCTTTCAAAGATACAATCTTAGGAATTATTTCTACGTCGCTTGCAATGAAAAATATAACGTTCAGTTGTCAGTTGAATTGACATTTTATATTCGAAGCCGAAGATGGAACAGCGGGAAACCGGGAAGGTTACGCTCGATAGAGAGACAACAAAACAAAAGTGACGGGCCAAGTCCGCTCGATAAAAATATCCACGTCGCTCGGCGAATATCTTCCGACTCGTAAAAACATCTCTATCGGTTTCATTCGCCTTTTGTGCTCTGAATTCTTATGACACAATTTAGTTTTGCCATAATTAAAAAATTAAAGATTTCAACAAAATCACGACCTTCAAAAGATTTTCCGAAAAATCGAAAAATTTTGACAATTTATAGGACGCTGGATCAGAAATGCAGAAACTGTATTTTAAATAAAATTTAAATGACAAGATGTAATTTGTTTTGTTATATTTAATTTAAAGGCTTTTTTATTCGAAAAGGATATGAAAATTGGACAAGAAAAAACTTTAATAACAATCAGTAACTTCAAGGCATTTCTTCAAAAGTATACGAAAGGTAGAAATAGATATTTCATTCGAAATTTATTTATCCATATATATTTTATTATAATTACTGATATAATATGAACATTGAATAATAAAAAATTTCAGAAATATTTTATATTTATGAAAATATACAAAATGATATTACAAAAAAATGAACAACACTTGATTAAAAATACAAAAACGATATTCTTTGAAACATTTTATTTTACAAAAGAATGTTACATATAAAAAGGAAGAAAGTTGAAGTTTCAATTGTATGACTGTTTTTTTAAAATATTGAAAACTATTATAAAAATTACGCTCTGAGAGTCTATTTATCCCTCATCAAGAACTCTACACGAACAAAATAAAATCTTAATCAAATCAAATAAATAAATATGATAAATAAAATAAAACATAATAATTGAAACAAAAAACGAAGCCTAAAATTATTCAAAAAATAACTACAAAAAGACTCCAAAAACTCCAAAAACTCGAAAACCCCCCCTCCCCTTTACCCCCAATACAAAAAAAATCACAATTTTTCCCATTTTTCATTTGGCGCTTGCGCGATCATAAAAAACGAGCTGAACGAGAAGTTGACTCGCGGTCGATGATGCGACGCTCGATTTTGTCCTGGCCCACTTTTCACTGCAAGCGAATTTCGATTTGCGGCGCGTAACTTTGCCTTCGGCGGGGATTAGGGAGCGAGTCCGAGCAAATATGCCGGTGAGAAAGAACGCGTTATTGGAAAGTAGAGAACTGAGGATCGTGGGATGCGGGAAAGAAAGAGTGTAAGCTGTCCCGAATCGAAATTCTGGTCCTGGCTTGGACATAATCAACCTACAACGGCAGGTTTGAGATGTTCAAAGCAGAATATTAGCTTGTAGTAAATTAAATACGAACTTTTGGCCTTATTTGAACATTTTTTGAAATAACATTTTTGAATAAAATGACTTTTCAAATTAAGGATTTCATATATTAATAATAAATAGCATTTGTTGAAATACTATGTTATTCTATTGAAGAAAAATATTACGAAGAAACATTATTTTATTAATTTAAATTCAATTATTAAACCGTTATTTTATACTTAATTTTTGTAGTCTATGTCTTCTGGATCCGAAAATGAAATTGGAAAAAAACGTTTCAATTGGGTTATTTACCTGCATCCTTCGCTCAAAATTAAAAACAAAATTACTTTTTAAGTAATTTGATGCATGCCTTCGAAACAAGTTAAATTCACACAAAAACACAAAATAAGTAGATATTTTTTTATTAACATGTTGATTATATTCTTTTTATGTAGAATTTTTCACAGGCTCGAAAAACATGCTAAATTTACGAAAAATATTTTTTTGCAATACAAACATGATGTATTATAATATATACAAAGAATTCAATAATAATAATAAAATTTTTTGTTTCATTTCTGGAATTCGAAATATTCTGATAAACATCAAAAAGCTCTAAAATGCCGAAACCAGAACTAAAATCTTGACTCAGAGTACGAAAAAGCGGAGAAATTGCCAACACTCGTTATCTGCGAACGTGAACGCACGCTACGAGGAGATATCGAACAATCGCACACGTGTATATGCAGCGGGTCGCTGATAGCGATGCATTTCGAGTTCCTCGCCGCGCTCGCTGCTGAACACGTCGTCATGTGGAATCCGGTGAACTATAAAAGGACCAACACACGTGCAATCACGCATTCAGCAACTTTTACAAACGTTGCTGCTCCAAAGCCCTGTATATCCCACGCACACCTGCACCCATTCGCGATCCATTATACATCCGTACACACGTGTACATGGAAAAACGTGCACCAATAATCGCTGCATTTGTGCTATCGCGCGATTTGTCAACATTGCGGCATTCATAATGCGGCGTACTTGGGATCAATATTTGGAAATATTGCGTGGTTTGGGATGTAAAGACTTTTTTTGGAAAAACCTTGGAATATTTTACCAGATGGCTGGATGATGAATCAATTCGATGTGATGACATTATCAGCAAAACACGTTTTTTGACGTATTTCACAGAGATTTTGATTTAAGGATGAAATATAGATAGAATATTTAGTTGAGCTGGATTAATCACTAGGTTTGAAACACTTGTCAAAAAATCATTGCAAACTATTGGTCACTAATGATCAACAGATACTTATAGTCATCAATGGTTTCAAATTAGTTTATTTTAATTAATTTAATTTTTTTTATATATATCATAAAATATATTAATTATTAAATTTTTATTAATAATATAATCATTATAATAAAGTCTAATGTTTTTTTTTACAAGTTTTTGAAAACGCCTGATTATATTTTGACCTAGACTACTCAGAAAACGGAACAAATGCATTGAAATCAAAAGTGCTAAAGTATCACATCAAAAACCCTGTTTCTGAAAACTTTTCCTTATCACTTTGATCAATTTTTTTTCTAATTCCCTCTTTTCTGCATTTTAAACTTTTTTACATGCTTCCACATTTTGAAATATTAATTCAATATTGAATCTAGAAAACAAATTTGTTTTTAGTATTTTTTGACTTTTTTCATTTAGGTTGTTACTGGTTAACGAAATGGTATTTTTCATCTACCAATCACGTTGTTATTGTTTATCAAATTTGGTAAGAACATTTTCAAACACTTTTACTCATTCTTGCTATCATTGGAAAATTCTGTAAAACTAACCTATTGAAATTTCTTCTGACTTTGAAGATAATTCAGTCACAGAGTTTTTTGTTCTCAATTATGTTGAACAAAATAAACTTTAGTGTATTTCACAGAGATATTAAAAAAATTTTCATCCGAGTGCAAAATTATAACACAGAGAATTTATGAGAGAATTTAATAAAGAAATTTCAAATGACTTTTCTCAAGATTTTCTCTTTTCATAATTTTTTAATCAACGTGAATAAACGCTTTCGACATTTATGCTGGTCGAGAAAATTTATGAACAATAACGAAGTATGATAATATTTTTTTTGAAGTGAAACTTCTCTGCTCAAGGGAGTGAAATCGAAATCAAGTGACAATTGTTAACTGCGCGTTCAGTTGGCGCACGCGGGAAATTTGAATGTATGTTGAATTTCATCAGTGTTCGTAACTTTTCCATCTTCGTTCCTTTTCTAGCGCTC
>JAPYZL010197073.1:0-24300 GCA_030522825.1 Platygaster orseoliae | reverse complement strand
AAAATCACTAGAGATATTTATAAATATTCGACAACTTGCAAACAAATTGATTAAAATTAATCACGTTATAATAAACACAAACCTCTGAATTTTGACACTTCTCGTTTCTGAAACCGTGTATTTATCTGTAGTCGCGAAATAATTCGCTACCGTTTCTGCTGAGACGAAAGGCAAATTATCAGACTGTCCTCTCACATAATTGATGGACATTCTGGCTGATTCTGGCTTTTTCAACAATAAAACACAAGAAAAAAACCTCGACCGCTCTCGCTCATTGAGTAAAAACATATGATATAACGGCTGTGTTATTTGAAAGTTACCCCTAGTGATGTCACTCGCGGCGCTAACCAATCACCGCATTTTTTTTCCCGCGCTGTCAGAGCACGATCTTTAAACGATAATTAAAAATAATTTTACTATCGGAATTGACTAAAACTGCTGGAAACGTTCTTAGGACGTCTCATACTAATTAAAAACATAAAAAAACATATGCTTAGAAAAAAAGGAATGGAGTCTATTCCAACGATTTGAAATTAGGAATTTGATGATACAAACAATAGCACACAAGAAATTACTGAAAAAGAAAAATCAATGATACAAAATTTACTGCCAGAAAGGTCAGTGAAAAAATACAATGAAGTATACAAAAATTTCAAGCACTATTGTCAAAAAAAGAATTTCACCAAAATATCGGAAAACGTGTAACTGATCAATGTCAATGAAAAATCACAAAAATACGAACTAACAACCTTGAGGTCAAAATACTCAATGTTGAAAGGTATGCTAAACATCTATGAAAATATAGACATACATTCATTGAAGAAACTAACAGCTTTCTTTAAACGACAATCAGTTGGTTTCTAAAGCAAAAAAAAATGTTCACTGAAGAAGACATTGCAACCTTCTTGAATATGGCTCCAGGTGAAGATCACCTTCTGACAAAGGTAAAATACACATAATGAAATTTGTATTATAATTACTATATTTTTAAATTTCGATTATAGGCACCAATTTTTTTACATAATATTATACTACTTAAAAACCTTAAGCAAAAGAATTATATTATACTCATGCAATGAAAATGAAATAAAGCGTTACCAAAATTTCATACGAAATAAAAACTTTTTACGAAAAAAAAAAAAAAAAAATCCTTGTAATATTTTGGACATTCTTTACACAATCAGAGCAATAACGCATCAAGATAAC
Organism: Platygaster orseoliae; assembly: GCA_030522825.1. Classification (NCBI taxonomy): domain Eukaryota; kingdom Metazoa; phylum Arthropoda; class Insecta; order Hymenoptera; family Platygastridae; genus Platygaster; species Platygaster orseoliae. Next base: position 23,094 of record JAPYZL010197073.1, on the reverse strand, counting down.
TCGGAACCCACTCAAGTGTGAGAAAAACGGGTAAAACGAAAACGTTTACAGGGAAAGAAGGACGAAAAGAGAATGTCTTCCAAGTCATTTTAACACCTATTTTAAATGCATTTGCTTCGGTATGTTTTTGTTCTGAAGATGTCATTCATCAAGTAATACGTATATTTGAATAACATTCAAGTATTTTTCACACATAGATCTTCAAAAACACAGAATCGATGACAAAAAATATTGGATGATAGAAGCAAATGTTGTTTAAGACGTCTTTTTATTGAATTTAGTTTGAAGAACCATAGAAAAAAAATGGTATATTTTCAACTTATATTTTCCTGAAGATTCAGTCCGAAACGTTTTATATATGTTTTTTTTTTCATAATTTTATATTTTTTCGTCATACGAACATTCAAGATTTTGAGGTATAGGCGTAATTATGGTATCTATCATTGTTCATTTTTCTTACCAGGGTAAACATGGAAGTAACTTGCAAAGAAATCTGATTACCATGCAAAGCATGAAAAAAAATTATTCAATAAAAAGAGAAATGAAAAGTCGTGCACTAGTACACAAGATCAACCGGAAATAAACGAAATGCATTATATTAAGATAAATTTGACTAAAGAAGAACTTCTCGAGTCAGAATTTAAAATTTTCAAAAAGCTATCGAAGAAATTTTTGCTATTGTTTTCCTTTATCAAAAAGTCTTCAGTAACATCACTGACGACTTAACGTTAAAAAGATGACGCGGCATCTTCGTGAAAGAAGGTTATATCATAATTTTGACTTCAAAGTTTTCATTGAAAATCCTAATTTATAATTCAGAATTTTCAGAAAGCAATCGAAATCTTCTTTTTTCTTGTTTCTATTTATCAAAATGTCTTCAGAAAAATCAATTAAGATTTTGATGTTGAATTGACAATACGCTTATATATGAAGTAACAATCGTGTTATCATATTAAATTCAAAACGTTCAACAATGATTAAGTATTAGAACCTGGAGTCTTCAAATTGACATCGTTGTTGTTTTCAACTCGTAACCGGTTTTTAAGTAATTATTAATTAATAGCATAATTAATAGCATAGAATTAATAGCACTAGATGAGTTCCTACTTAATTTAAAAAATAAAATAACTTCAATTTCTGTTTACAGTTAATAAATGTTGAATGTTATATTTTTATTTTTACGTAAGAAATTTTTTAAGCTTGAGGTTCAAATTCCTGCTGGTATTTAAATAAAAAATGTTTATCTTTCGCAGTTATTCTGGTGATGCAAAAACTGAAAATAACTTTTTTTAATTTATCTGTCAGAGGTACATTTATTATTAACATTCAATAAAATAAAAATGTGTAAACTGTTGAATTAACGGTTATAATAAATCTAGTTAGTTCGATTTTATTTATGAACTTATACCTCAAGAACAAGTTTTAAAAACTTTTTCAGAACAATAGTAGTTAATTTTTGCATTGAAACAATAACAATAACAGTGTAAAAATCTTTTTTATTTAGATATTAGCATGAATTTAAATTTAAAGTTTTAAGTAGTTCTTAGGTGAACATTAAAAATGTAAAATACAATTATAACCTGTAAGGAAAATTTTTGCTTATTAGATTATATCAATCAATGTACGAGTATGTCTCAAGGATAACTTTTACCAATTCTTTCCGACTGATAATATTCAGTATTTGCATTGCAAAAACGATTGCAACAGGGGAAAAATTATTTTTTTTTAAATACCACTTCTAATTGAAATCTGAAGCTTTAAAAAATGTTCATGTGCAGATTAAAAGTATAGAATCTAACAATAAATAACTGGAAACTGAGATTCAGTTAATCTCATTTTATAAAATAAAAATTTTAATATAAAATAGGTATAACTTAAGGATAACACTAAAAAAAATTTTGTCTACTGCCATTTTTTTTCCGGAGATATTATCTTTCTGAATATTATAATATATCTGGATTTTTTTTTTAATTTACATCCACTATTCCCTTGAAACCAAGAACTTTCCAACGTCCGTACTACGACCTGCTCAACGAAATCGCACTGATGAATATAAAATAATTTTAAAATATTTCATAAAACTGTAAATTCATTAGTATGATAACTTTCATGTGTATTTGAAGACTTTTCAAATGACAGGTTTTAGATATTTTCTAGAAGATTTTATTTTGATTTAAATTCATTAACATTATGGCTTTAAAATGTCTTTTTGAGAATATTGGATATATGAAGTTTTTAATGTTTTACCGAAAACTACTGATATAAACTCGTTGATACGATAATTTTGATGGCTATTTGAAGACATTCGAAAAATGAATTTACGGATGTTTTTATGAAAACGTTGAAAATATGAAGATTGAGATGTCTTTTTGAACCTACTAGAAATGTGAAGATTTTGATGTCATTTCGAAGATTTTGAAATTTGAAGATTTGGATGTCTTTTCAAGAATTTCCTTTCACGAGAGAGTCATCATTTTGTAATCATTAGTATATAAAATGGTGATTTGCAGGCCTTGGATGACAAAATGATATCTTTAATAACATGCATTTTTGTATTGCTGCAAGAAGTTGTTGAAAACTTCTCAGTAATCAAAAACTTCAGCATGAATATTCTGACTTGGGTTGACCACAGCTGCGTAGATATAGTGACTGTTAATGGAAGACTTTTCTGTATTTTGGATGATTCTGGAGTCAGAAAAATAGTACATCTCATATGTGAAAGTTTGGCTATCAAATATATAAGCAAAACGTGACCAATTCTCCCAAATCCAGACACAGTAAAGTTGAGAAGGAAGCTGAATTGATTACAGGCCAAAAATCAGCAGATGTAAAAAATCGAATGGTTTCTTTGAAAGTTGTTGCAGTTACAAGACTGGAAAAATCATTTTTGGGGGTAAATATTCAATACGATAAAGATGGACGAATTTTGCTACGTACCCTCGCAATGAGAGAATTGAAGGAAAAACATACAGGTTATTTTTCGAGCATATTTAGGCTGTTTCAAATAAGTATTTTTCATGTAATTCTCAAAAAAAAAAAACATAATCTTCTCTGTTGTCAGTACAACTGACAATCTTTAGACTTAAAACATAATAAAATATAAAAACATAGTAATTAGTGGTTATCATATAGATTTTATACGGTAAGTTTCGTTTCCAGTTAATTCTTACTTCAAAATGTTAATTTGACAATAACTTTAAGGTGAAGAAATGCAATAGTTCGTGTTTCAAAGCGAAATTGCACACATCCAAAATTGATTGGAAAAATTCGGATAGCCCTTATTGCATTTTTTCACTATTATGTTCAATGTTGATTTTTTCTCCTGAAATTACTTATTCGTTGCATAAAATAAATACATGCATTTTTCACATTTTTTCGAGTCATTCTAATTAATTATTAACACGAAGGCTTATAAACGTGACATAAGTTCATGATTGTATGCGAGTAAAACAAGATACGAATGAATAACTATATAATCTACGAGATAAGATACGTGTATTTTTTGCTTAGAACAATAAATAGAGCTCAGAAATTTCTATTCGTACAGAAGTAAAAAAAAAGAATAGTTAAAGAAAAGACGCATATCATGAAACTGAAAGCAATCTATATCTCATTCTTGGTGATTTGGTTCCTGGTATTTTTGTAAGTTTTATCAATTGTGTGTATCTTTCACTTTTGTCAATTTCTAGTTTCATTTTTTACTCGAAAATAATCACGTACGCATCTTTGGAAAAAAAATCTTCTAACAAAATGGGGTTTACAGAAAAATATTATCTAAAGTTTGAAACATGTTTATTTCTTATAACGTTTTAGTGCACGCATGATTCGTATATTTCATTATTCAAATTGTTTCATAAATGTACAGCAATGTCATTTAGAAAAAGTTTTACGATTTTTGAAACTTTATAGAAACGTTATTCAAAAAATTTATCTTCTTTAACATTGCAAATTCAGAAACTCTGCTTTACATCAGCAAATTATTTGTAATTTATGAATCGAAACAAATCACAGACAGCAAGGTTAGTATCGTGTTTTTTTGAACATTTTTCTAATCTTCATAGTTAAGAGCAGCTAAGGAAGAAAGGATTCTGAGATGCAGAATCTTGGGATTTTTTATTATTACGAAGATTTATAATAAGTTGGATATTTTAACGGAAAGTATCAAAATACACGGGTTTTAGTTTGTGAAGCATAATTCGCTGCGATTTATGAACTACGAATTATTAATTAATGTCCTCTAAGAAACGCACATTTTTCAGGTGAATGCCAAGTTCCGCAGGAAATATATCTGCAAAAAAAATTTTAAAAGTGTTTTCAAACCCTGTAAAATCGATAGACAGGTAAATACAGGAGGCTTGGGTCTAAGGTTATGTAATTAAATAACTGATATTTCGATGGCGTTGGTAAATCAAAAAGAAATTTGATTGCATGAAACAAATGGATCTATTAATCCATTTTCCGTCACCTTTAAATACAAAAAACCAGTTTCTAAGAAGGGTTCTGTTTGTTTCTTTTATAGACTTGAATGATTTAAAATTTCAATCATAAAAACAGTGTTAACCCAAAAACAAATTTTCAGGTTACTAAGTTCTTATTTTAGAACATGAAAAAATTCTGTTCGATATTCTTCTAGAAAACATGAAAAAGTTGAAAAATAATTTTTTTTTCAATTGTAAATTACAAGACTATTTATCCGTAATGAATTGGTCAATAACCAATCTTGTCAATCTTATCGTAAAAAAAAGTTCTATGGTAAAAAAAAAAGAATTTTTTTTTTATTTTTGATCTTTTACGAAACTCAGTAACAATTATTTTTTTTATTCAAGGGCTATATCGAAATATTCGCATGAAGATCACATGAGCGATAAAACGAAGAAACAAACAGGATAAAATATCACAATAAAAAAAAAGATTTTCCTAAATGGTGGACCATATAATTCAGTGGATGCTGCGTATTTTACAAGATTGTATATGATATTTTTCTTTTTATTCGATTTGAAATATTTTTATTATGTGCATTACATTATATTCATATAGAATCATATAATTTATAATATGATTAATCAAATTTTTAAATAAACAAGAGACATACGGTTTATTCAAGTTTTCAATTTAATTTCTTGACCACCGATTTACCATAACAAAATAGATTTTCATTGCAAATGTATTACACAGTGACATTGTCATAATAATCCATAATTATTTTTATAAACATACGTTGAAAACTGATCAAAATAGCTCAACCTTACGTTTTTACATTCACATTAGAATAATATAAAAGAAAACGTCGAAAAAAAAATTTATATGTACCTTGCGACAGAAAAAAATGCCATTTGTAATGGAATGAATACAAAAACTGAAACTTTCGTTTCATTAAAACAGGCATTTTCAAAACTCACAATAATATACTTTTATTCGATTTAATTTGAGTTAGAGTATTCATTATAATCACAAAATAAAAACGAATATTTGCTGTTTGTATCGTAGACTAATGAGCTAAAAAAGTTTCTCGATAACCTTTTTTCTAAAATTGAAAGTTTTTTTTTCTGAATTTGTCTGTAACATACAAATTTATTCTCTCAGGGTTACATGAAAAAATCTGCAAATCATTTTTTTTTTTAATAAATACATTTGACAATCAATATAGATTTATGAAGTTATTCTTGAAATTGATGATTGTCGATTTTATTCGTATGGTCTAAACTCATCATTAATTTCCGCAACAATATTAGTATCATCGAAATCAGGTCACATTTACGAACAATAAACCAACCTCGTTCAGTAAAAATACGTACGATGTGATCGAGAGTCTTCACGAGTTGGTACTAAAATATATTAGCATTTTTGAAAAATGCACGGTCGACTACGCTTCAGATTTATACGAAGGTGAAGTTCTGACTTTAGTATCGAACAAAAGTCAGAAAAAGAAAAACAGAAGTCCTTGCAGAAAGTTAAATGCAACGGAACATTTTTACCGCATTATCAATGTTTCGTCGAATGTTAGCTGAAGGTGAGAGATTAAGTTTTTACGAAAAACACTGTAAACGTTAAGTTCTAAATGCATAAAAATAAAACGGAGGTGATTGAATGTTTCTGATCTTTTTAAGTGATTAAACATGTAACTTTTCATTTTCAAAAAGTAAGCATACCGTGAAAACATCATCAATTACACTCATCCTTCGATATTTGTCCCTCTGTCAGTCTTGTTCGGCCATTTTCGAATGTTTGTTTAAGGCTGTGTGGCTCCAAGGTGAATCAGGTTTTCACAGTCGACACAATCGGCACGTCCCTGTATTTTCCACCTGAGCGGGCCCAACAATTAGTCACTCTATTAGAAATAAAACGTTCTCTGACAGAGCGGCCGGCGAAAGAAAACAAAAATTTTTTCCCCCAGTCATTTGGAAGGGACAAATATCGAAGGATGAGTGTATAGGTAAGGAAATGTCTTTTGATTTTTTTCTTGACTTAAAAACTCATTATATCCACCACTAATAATCGTCACTTAAAATACGGCTTAAGTCATTTAAAATCATTTATTTCCTTACAGACTTATTGACATGTATAACTGATAACTAATGGAAGCAAATGTAGTTCATAGCGTCTGTCAATAAATCCTACGAAGTCAGTGTAATACAGATTTCCATGAAACGTTTTATAACATTTATTCAAGTCAAGTGTGCTTCATGTTCTTGAACCAATAAAAACTCTTCTTGCCCTCTTTTCCCACTTCAAAGCTTTCTAAGTCAAGAATATTCAAGACAAAGGTTATCGAATCGTCATTGGGCTTTGATGTACGGCGTAGATTCGCGGAAACGATTCTACAATCAATACTTGTCTTCCTGGAACCACACTCGACAATGCAACGTACAGTTTTTTCATAAAAGTTATAAATTCACACGTTTTAACGTTATTTGATGCAATTGCAAGGTATTCACAGTGATATTCATTCAAAACATTTAGTTTTAGAGACTTTTTGATCATTTTATAAGGAAGTCGAAAAAATTCGACGTCTACAATTGTTTAATTTCAAACCAAGATTTAAAGTTATCAATAATTCGAAAGAACTATCATTAATGCAGTCTTAGATTATTTTATGATCCCCTAGTGATTTTGAATCTTATCAAAACCTTATAAAATTTTTATAAGAATAAATTTTTATAAGGTCGACATTATGAAATTTTTATGAGATAAATTTTTTTTATAAAGTGACCTAATATAAACTTTATGAAAAAAATGTTCTTTGTAAAAAAAATAGTTTCCTAATTTAACTAAAATGTTTCAAACCAGCTTATGAGTATAAGCCTACGAAACATTAAAATTACTTTGATTAACTCCCAAAATCAGTGACGATTGTATTGTTCCGCGCGTGAATAACACCATCAGAAAAGCGTTCTCTTGATCCAGATACCTTAATATTTTATCACATACTGATGTTTGAACAATCTTGGATTTCGCTATTACGGTTTGATTGCATACGGGATCGTAAGGGTCACCGTAATTAACGATGTCGTAACCCTCGCTCAGCAAAACCACGAGCAAATATCGCGGCCCTAGAAGGAGCTTGTTTTATTCATAGGCGCGCGTTCACGTATTTGCTGCATAAATAATCATTATCCCAGGTAATTACAAGAGACTTCACGGCATCCGAAATTCGTCAAATGGAAAAAGATGACGATGAAAGACGTTTTTCCCCTTCGACGTAGTCGTGAGGAAGGAAAAAGGGAAAAAATTTAAAAGTCGATTTGTTCAGATAAAGTGCTTGCAAAGTGCGAAGATGATAACTACAATTTTTAAATATATTTTGTGTATTAGAAGAAAAATAACGAATTCTCCATAAGCGTCAACACAGGATGTCACGTTTGGTCTGACCCCCCCCCCCCCTGAACCATTGAGTAATTTATGGACGACCCCTAACCACATCACTTTTATAACCGCAATGACATACGATGATTTGACATAACCTAAAAAAGCTCCTCAAACTTGAAAAAACAACTCTAACCTGAAAATAGCTCTAAAAATCTTGAAGGTCGTACTTATGATAACAATACCACTTATTATTGGTGTAAAGTTCTTATATACCGCTACCGCATTTTATTGAAGTAAAAACATAAAACACTTCTTAGCATCTATAAAAACTTGTGCTTTCGAGAAATTAGCTAGAGTTATCGTGTCAAAGCGTCATTCGTCAGCTGGAAAAAAGCGAGTGTTATTCATATTGGATCTATGGAACGAGCGTGGAAATGTCTACGACCGAAAACTATTACGAGACTCTTGAAAGCGCGGCGAAACGAGCGCGTGCTACGATAATAGTCTCGGACTTGTGGTCCTTCGTGCTTGTTTACGACGTCGCGTAATGCCGGACTTATTGTATAAGCCCCGTTCGAAACGCATTTTCCCTATTTCTGTCATAGGATTTGTTATAACTCGCACTCGGAAAATGACTTTCACGGTTTTTTCGCCTGACCTCTTCGATATCGACCAGTTAACGGAGCAACATTGCGGAAATTACCAAATATCGCAGTAAAGTCCTATTAGCCGATCCGAGGAGCGCTGATTTTCTCATTTTTCTCCGGCGCCGGTATAAAAGTTAACGAGCTCATTGTCTATAATTATCAACCGTTTCAAGAACACAAAACAAGAGGCGTTTTTCGTTCATTTTTCCGCAGACAGTTTAGCGCTGAATTTCGTTATCTACATCACTGTTAAAGCGTTATTATCAGAGCAACCAAAAATATTTACGATATAATGCAAAATATTTATTGATTTATGTATGAAATAACGGGGAAATATTTATGATCAAATGAAAGTAAATTTTATGTTTTTTGTATATTTATTTACATTTTCGGAAAATGACTACATGTTTTGCTGAGTTCTCTTCGATTTATAATTCGCATAGCATAATATTTCAGTTAATGAATTATTTTTAAACGTAAACAGATTATGAATCTGTAAACATGTGACATGACGAATGATTTCTCGGTAATTTTTGAACTGCAAATTGAAGAAGTGAAATTGATTAATTTAAATTTAAGAAAAAAAAATTTTAATATAATGCAAACTAATTCCATTTTCAATTGATTTTTTTTTTAATAAATTTAATTTTTTAAATTTCATTTGCATTTTTTTATATTTTGAATATAATTCTTTCATTTTTTATTCTTCATTGTAAATTTAATTTGCATATAATTAAATGCAAATTAAATGTACATTAGAATTAAATGCAAAAAAAATAAACAGAAAATAGCGAAACATGCACGAAAAGTACATATATCGATTAGAGTCAAAAATTGTTGAAAATATTTGAAATTAAAAATGATAAACCTTAAAATATTTACGAAAAATCTAAAAGTGGCAAAATATTTTTTTTCTCGAATAATTTCTCGGTAATTTTTAAACTGCATATCAAAATAAATGAAATGAAGTGATTGAAATGTAAGAAAAAAAAATTTAATGCAAACTAATTTCATTTTTCATTAATTATTTTTGTTTTTATAAATATAATTTTTTGAATTTCACTTGCCTTTTTTTATATTCTAAATTAAATTTTTTCATTTTTTATTTTTCATTTTAAATTTGACTTGCATATAATTAAATGCAAATCGAATATAAATTATAATTAAATGCAAATAAAATAAAAAGGAAATGGCGAAACATGTATAAAAACTAGATATTTTTTTAAGGTCAAAAATTATTGAAAATGTTTGGAATTAAAAATGAAAAACCTTAAAATATTCACGAAAAATCTAAAAGTGGCGGAATATTTTTGTTCCGCCAAAAACTGCGAAAATAATTATTCAAATTTTTTTTATTCAAATAAATATTTATGGTTTACCCAGGTAAACCATTTATATTTATTTGAATTATCATACAGTAATAAAATGAAATTATTTACGAATTAATAGGTATATATTAAAATAGTGATTGATTATACAGGATGTCCCAAATTCTCGTGTACAAGATAAAATTCCAATTTTTTTGCAAAAATTTAAGACAATTTTTTTGTCATTTTTCAAAAAACTAAAAATCAAAAAAGATATTACAGTTTAAAACTTAACCAATAAACGCGATTTTACGAGGAGTGGGGATAGATACAGCTCACTAAATTTATCAAAATTTTCTCTTTATTTTTCTGAGTCGAAAAGTCCTTTGCCGCTTTTCACAAAAATGAAAATCGAAAAAGATATTACAGTTTTGAATTTAGTGAATATGATTGGTTAAAACTTTTAACTCGAATATTTTTTTTGGTTTTAAGTTTTGTAAAAAGTGGGTAAATGACTTTTTGATTCAAAAAAAAAAATATATATTGTGAAAGTTTCAAACTTAGAGTAATTTTTTTATTTTCAGTTTTATAAAAAATGGCAAGGGAAAAAAGTCTCAAAGTTTTGCAAGAAATCTACAATTATTTTCTTTTTTATTCCACTTTTGAAAAATTTCTTTTATATAAGCCATTTATATCCAAAAACGAGAACATATTAATGAAAAATTATTCCTGATTCGTCAGATGTTGATATTTTGCCAGAAGATATTTAAAGAAAATAAACACAAAAATAAAATCTTATTAAAATGACCATCATTATTTAACATCATTTAATCAAACGTTCAAAAAACAATTATTCATTTTCCACACTTCTATATGTTTCATGTAGTTATTTAACTTTGTTTTGATACGTGCGTTAGTTTGAAATCAGCACTTACTGAATGTGAAATAACAATCGTATATTATTGACATTTGTCCACATAACGCTCTGACTGTCGGCACGTTTGTCATAATGATCTTCTTATAGCCCCAGTTATAAAACTTTCATGCTTTCTCTTCAAAAGAAATTATTTCAGGATTGAAACCAGGCATCTAGCACATTACAGTTTTAAACTTTGTTTGTAGTTTTTGAAAAAATTTATGATCAACATTATTTCAGTTCCTAGAAATAATCTTCCTATCAAACAAATCTAACAAAATCGGAAATCATCAGTTTTATTACTAATATACTAATATCTTCATGCACTTATTTTTTGAGGGGAAATTTTGAACATTGCAAAAGGACACATACAAGTGAATGAACACTCTCTGATCTCTTGTTGGCAGAGCAAGCAAAACATAATGCGTGATATTGAAAATCGAGAAGTGCCGCTTTTCACGTACTGCATATTCGATCCGTTAATAAACCAGGGCCATGAAAGGACTGGCTTGAGTATTTTCCAAGTTCCCCTTGATATATCACCAACTTACCGAGCTATTTATGCGAATATAATCCCACCACAAGACGTATCAAGATTCAATCGTCTTTAGAAAGTGACTAAGGATTTCCTTTTTTTTTGACTGTCTAAATTTTTTTATAAAATGGTGAATTGTTAAACAAATAACTTTGTTAATTCCTTCAAGTCAGAATAATCACTTTTTTGAGTTAGAAAAACGAAAAATCGAGAACTTTATTATGAAATACTACAATTTCTGTAATCTCTATAATCTTACATATGTTAAGGGGGGGGGGGTCCTTGAAAATCTAACGAATCCTTGAGAAGGGGGGGGGGTAGACGTCGATATAGCTAAAAAAATATCTTTTTACTGGTCCAGCCAGAAGAAACAACCAATCAGTGAACGGTGGTCTGGAACCGAAGCCAATCAAATATAAGCACGTTCATTTTTTAACCGTCAACTGTAACTCGGAATCATTAATCTGATACGTGCTTTAGTTGGATAATTTAGTAATATACATCACTTAACATATGCTTAATGATTTATTGATTTAAAATATTATTATTTAATGAAAGATATTTGGGGCGCAGGGATTAATATGAGTGGAAACATTAAAATTTCATAAGCACTATGGAAATGAAAGGTTAGGTTACGAAAAAAGTTTCACTTATGAATTAAACATTAATAAATGCAACGACTCCAGCAAAACCAGTTTGTACCTTTGAAAATTTGACAATTGTCTTTTTAACTTCGTTCTTCCATGATCATAAATATGAAAAATTGGTTTCCAGCTATCCTGAACAACTTGGCAACTTTGAATCCGGTATTTCGCATTATATCTCTGCATGGTATCGCATTAAACATTCAAGGTACGAAAATTTATGAGATATGAAAATCAGATTTCTCGAGAATCGCTGCCTGAGTCGTAGACAGATACGTGTAATGCCATACGTCGGAAGGAAGCCAGAGTAATCGCAACCGCAAAGATAATCTTCCTTATTTCTCGACTTCTACCTTGCTTTCTACTCCAGTTTCAGGGCGCAATAAGTGTGGTTTAGGTTGTTACTTGGAGACAGGGTCGATATGTGATGAGTTTTATTTCTTCATGCAGACAACTGGCACTTGTGTTCACCATTTTTTTACGCGAAAGACGCCATTGCTACAATATTGTTATGAAAATGACGTATTTTTAAAAACATATTTTGTTACGACAGTTTATTCTAAAAAACATTACCTTTGGCACTCTTCAAAATTAGTATGTGAGGCCGTAATTTACGAAATTAGACATAAAATGATGAAAGATTTTCATTTTATAAATTACGTCTAGCAACATTACTCATGAATCTCATTAATAATCTTTATTGATTCCTAAGATTTTACGAAACTTGAAGATGTAAAAAATACGGGTAATTTTGGACAATGTTGTATGGTAAAAAGTTTTAGAACTTTCAAAACATCAATAGTATTACACATTTTTTAAAACTTGCAAACTTTTAGAAATGTTGAAGATTATGGAATTTGAAGAAATTTGAAAACTTATAGTTTTTGCATTTCTAAAATTTTCAAATTCCATACTCAAAAATGATCAGAATTTTTGACAATTTAGAGTATTCAGAAAATTATAAAACTTTTACAAAATACTTATAGTCTTCAATTTTTTCAAACTTGAAACATTTCGAAAAATTTGAAAATTTTTCGCAAATTCGGAAATTTATTGGGTTTCCAGATATTTTCAATTTTCAATCTGCAATAAATTGAATATATGTCAGTAATTTTCAACGATTTTGAAATTTTTCTGAAATAATAAAAGTTATGAAAATCTGAAATCTTTAGGAATTTTTAGATTTCTGAAACTTAAAAACTGGATTTTTCTCAATTAAAATTTTTATTACATTTATTTTTTTTCCAATTACTATTTATTCATTCATTTTCAATTTACATCATTTACATTTAAAACTGCTATGGAAATTTCAATTGCAGAATAATAATTCCGAAAATTTCTGAAATTATGAAATTTTTGAGCAACAAAAAACTTCAAATTTTTTTATTTATTTTCAAATTTAATTTTTCGAATTTAGAATTTTATATGTAATTAAAATTGTTCAATTGGCAAATGATAACTAACTGTTATTTTGATTTTTTCAAATTAATTTTTAATTTCAATTCATAATATGAAAATGGAAACTTAGGTAATTTTAGAAATTTTAGAAATAATGGAATTTTAGGAAATTTCGAAACTTCAAGTTTTTCAGGGGCGTACGTAGAAAAAATTTTCGGGGGAGGGAGGGGTTTGTTGAATTTAATTTTCACTTCTGAGGACGATTTTTGAAAGACCTAAAAAAATTCACAATTTTCCTAAATTTCGGGGGGGGGGGGGTGATGAAACACAAAACATCCCCTCCCCTCCTGCGTACGTCCCTATAGTTTTTGGATTTTTCTAATTTCAAAACTCGAGAGAAACGAAATTGTTGAGAATTTTCGACATCTCAAAAAATTTCAATAATAATGATATTTGTGAAATTTTGATTCCAGTTTTAAATTTTTTTAAAAAAATTTCAAAAAAATAGAAATAATCGTAAAAATTTCGACATAACCGAAAATTTTTGCAAGTTCAATATATTTTGAAATTTTCATATATCTTTAATTTCGAATCTTAAATACATGAAAAATGTCAGTCATTTACAACTATTTTGAAGTTATTTTAAAATTTCTAAAACAATGAAATTTTTGTAAATCCAAAAACTTAAAAATTTTTTGGAATTCTAAAACTTTCAAATTCGATTTTTCTTAAATAAAATTTTGGATGAATTTTATATTTTTTCCAATTACTAATTATTTATTTTCAATTTACAGTTTTTATATTTGAAACTGCAACGTAAATTTTAATTTCAGAATAAAAACTTCAAAAATTTTTGAAATAACTGAATTTTTGGATTTAAACAGTTAAAATTTATTTTTCCGAATTTTGAATTATCGATGTATTTTTAATTTTTTTATTGGCATTTCATTAGCATCAACTGTTATACTGATTTTCTTTTATTTGAAATTTCAATCGTAATATCAAAATAAAAATTTTAGAAATAATGGAATTTGAGGAAATTTTAAAATTTCAAGTTTTCATTTGCATAATTTCAAAAATCGAGAACAACAAAAATGTCGAGAATTTTTGACATATTACAAACTTTCGAAAATTATGATATTTGAGAAATCCTAATTCAGTTAAAAATTTTCTTTTTTTCTTTAATTTCTAAAAAACAGAAATAAACGTGAAAATTTCAACATTACCTACCAAAAATTTTTGCAGGTTCAATATATTTTTGAACTTTTCGTACATCTTCAATTTCAAATTTTGAATACATGAAAAATGTCAATAATTTATAACGATTTTGAAATTTTTTTAAAATTTCTAAGAGAATGGAATTTTCGAAAATCCAAAAACTTGAAAATTTGTTTAATTCTGAAACTTTCAAATTTGATTTTTTTTATTTGAAATGTTTAATTATAATCTGCTATGTCAACAGAAAACATATTAGAATTCACAGGAAATAAATAATACCTAAAAGATATAAAAATATTTTCTTAGAGTATTGGGCAAATTTGATGATAAAAAATCGGAAAAATACGTGATTTTCCTCAAATAATTCAACTTTCTTTTCGAGTACTTAAAACAAAATTCATCGGAATAAATTGAATTTTGAAATATTTCATGACACAAGACTAAATTTTATTTTATTTACGTGATCATATTCCTATACTTCGTTTCAGCCTACAAAATAAACACTAGTTAATACAAGAAATCCATAACAGGCATAAAATAAATATAAAGTTACAGTGTCGTTCATTTATTTCTTTAAAAAACATAAATTTTTCGAGTCCTTACAAAAAGAAAGGAGTTTTTTTTAAAACCAAATCTCTTTTCGTTTCCCAAGGTACACTTAATTAAGTGATAATTTTTCCAATAAGCATGTAACGTTTTCATAATTTGTGACCTAATCCTAATAGAAGACCATTGCGACCAATCAGGATTAATAAAATTCATTTCGCCCTGACGACTCATTTCGTACCGCGGACATTACTAAAGCTCTCACAGCAATTTTCACGGTATTCTTCCTAGAGTTTCTACTTTCTCGTGCGGCAATAACCGTAATGACGTCGAAATTGTTTTCATCGAGATTATTATAGCCGCAGGGATGATTGTTCCGCATCGATTGCATTGAGGGTGGTAAAAGGACGTGTCTCGGTGGCGATCGATAGATCGAGATTTTCTTTTTTCTTGCCAACTCTACGATAAGCGGGACGCTATTTTTCACATGGGAATGAGAATTTAAACCCTCCTCGAAAACGATTTCGCGATTACAGGGATAGCAAAATAATTTCGACGCAATCACTTCTGTGTTTATCGCAGCGATGTATCTTGCATAGAAGTAATCACGTATTAATTAGTATTATAAAAATTGGAAAATCAACTTGCGACAATTGATAAAAAACAATGGAATTTCGTCATATTGTTACAGGAAAGAAATGTAAACTTCTTTTTTTTGGAAATTTTTTTTTGGGGGTGGAATTTTTTTTTGGGGGGGGGAATTTTTTTTTTGAATTAACGCTAAAACGTCATCAACATATCTAACAAACAATGGACAAACAAACTTTAGGGAATTTAATCAAAAATCTTTCAAATCTTGCATCACCAAATCAGCTAATATAGGAAATAATGGTGAACCCATTGGTGTCCCATAAGTCTGTTCATAAAATTGAAATGTGAATTTGTCTCAACATTGTGCAATATGCAAATTTTTATGTAAATTCAATTCTTTTAAACCTGAAGTCTGCTACTGATTGTGAGTGCATGATTATAAATTTGGGACCGTGAGTAATATGTCAGCATTCAGTAAAGATTTGCAAAAAGATACAGCAATATAAGCTGCAATAGTGGCTCAAGCATGGCACATATGTCTGTTACTCATTCGAGCACGTAAAGCAATAAAACGAGCGCGTCGCTCTTCCGGTCCCTCCGGCCTTTTGCGCTCTTTTATAGGGTAAAAGCGCGTGCTGGGGCGAAATACGGAAATGGAAGACGTTTCGCGTTGGCACATGCACTGACCAAAGTTACGACCAAACTTGCAACTTCGACTTTTCACCTAAGATATTTTGTGCTTGACTTTATTTCCAGAGTTAGGTCATATATTTAGGAGCAAGTAAAAAAATTGTGTCTGTGTCGTAAAGTATACAGTTAAAGTGGAACAAAACGTTGTATAAGAAGTTTTTTAATTATATTGCTTTATATAGTGAAATAAAAAAAAATTAATGAATCATGCATATAACGCGGACCTCCTTAAGTAGAAACTATTGACTGTAATACAATATGAGAAAAAAACTGCACAGATTCTTGATTCTGAATTAAATTTATCCAATAATGCGAAAAATCACACCAAAATAATACGCTGTAAGCATGGGTACCACAAATAAAAGGATAGATGTGTGATCAACTAACTTTATTTTTACACTGTCACGAGAAAGGTCAACTCAGGTAGCGGTGATTAACGCGGCAAGGGGTTTACTCGGTGTCGGGCGAGGGGCGCAGCACAGGTGAAAATCCTATCATTATGATTCATGTTGGGATTTTCGGTGTCAGCCGATCGAAGTATCATTATGATAAGTTATAGCATATCCTAGTTATGTTATTGTGTGATTACTTTCTAAAAGCCTATCGTTGATCAGCAAATAAATTTTCGATATTATATAATACACGAAAATGAGACAATGTGAAAAATACGTTTACCTAGGTTAGGTTTTATAAATACAGGAGAGAAAAAGTTGATAGATAAGTATGACACTCGTACGTGATAAACTAGTCATTTATTCGATCATCATATTTTCAAAAAAGGTTGTTTGATAGGAAAAAATTTCACAGGCGTTTTTAGATATTTTGCATAAAATGTCAAATGAATTTTTATTATTTTTTATGCTTTTTGGTAGAAACGTTACGTTACACCGCA
Organism: Platygaster orseoliae; assembly: GCA_030522825.1. Lineage (NCBI taxonomy): Eukaryota > Metazoa > Arthropoda > Insecta > Hymenoptera > Platygastridae > Platygaster > Platygaster orseoliae. Next base: position 5,904 of record JAPYZL010197073.1, on the reverse strand, counting down.
CCATAACATAATGACGAAAAGCAAATAAAGAAAAATTATATACCGAGCCACATTACAAATAAGAGTGATATCCCTTACACTCTTAGAAATTTTCGTGAAATTTTTACACTTTCTATTCGAAATGTATTAAAATGTACTTGATATTTTATAAACTAGATATTTGAAACATGAATACATCTATTCAATTAACCTAACCTAATTGTAAATGTCACAATATGACCCGAATGAAAAAAATTGTCACAATATGACCCAAGTGCGGAAATGTGTCACAATCTGACCAAGTGAATAAGAAACTTTTTAGATATTTTAGACTCTTTTTAGACACACTTTTAGACGTTTGGACGCTATTTAGACACTATTTAGACATTTTCAAACACTGTACAGACAATTTTAGACACTTGGACATTTTAGATATCATTTAGACATTTAAGATACTTTCAGACAATTTTAAACACTATTTCGATATTTCTAGACACTTTCTAGACAGTTTTAGACATAATTAGGACATTTAAAACACTAACAGACAGTTTTAGACATTATTTGGACATTTAAAATACTTACAGACAATTTAAGACACTTTTTAGATATATTTGGACACATTTTAGATAACTTTAAACATTTGAGACATAATTTGAACATTTCGAGTCTTTTGAGACACTATTTCTACATTTTTAAACGATTCAAATATTTTTACACACTATTTAGACATTTTTAGACACCTTAGGACATACGCGGATAATTTTAGACACTATTTAAACAATTTCAGAAACTATATAGGCAATTATACAAATTTTGACATTCTAGACGTTTAAGACACTTTTAAACTATTTTAGACACTCTTTACATATTTCTAGACATTTTTAGACACATTTAGATACTATTTAAACACTGTTGAGACATTTTTAAACACTATACAGAAAATTATATACACTTTAAGATTTTAGATTCTATCTAGACATTTAAGACACTTGAAAGCAATTTTAAACAATCTTTCAATATTTTTAGACACTTTTTAGACATTTTTGATAGGTACTATTTAGACGTTTTCGACTTTTGAGACACTATTTATATATTTTTAGACGAACCAGATATTTTTAGACACTATTTAGACATTTGCAGACACTGTTTAGACACTCTTAGACAATACGCAGATAATTTTAGACACTTTTGAGACATATTTAGACACTTTGACGTGAATGAAACACATCTATCAATTGTGTATTACCTTGAGACACCTACTTGATTTTTATCTTTTTTCACACTTATGATTCAAAATTTGTCTTTTATTTCATGTTACCAGAATCCAAAAAAATTTAGTATCAGTAACATGCATGAAATGAATTTAAAATCAGATATAATTCTTATATCTCAACAGGATTCTAATTTATCAATGTATTAAATTCAATTTATATTCATGAACTAAATTGATGTCGCAGCTTTTATGTAAATATGTGTTGATTTTACGTAAAATTTCAAACGCACATGATGTATTAAATTTAAGACACCCGTATATTCGAGTTATGTAAGCGTATGCATATTTTGTATACTTTTGATGCATCATTAATACAGTTTTTCTCAACTCAAGACCTAAAATTTCTAACAGTGTTTCAAAAAAACTTCATCTACGTGAAAAATATATTAAGATACTAAAAAAAATCAAATAATCGTTTCACGATTTACATAATAAAGACCTTTTTTAATAGCTTTTCAGATACACAATAAAATAATTTTTTCATCCAATGAAAACCATACACAATTTACTCTGAGATTTACGGTTATTACGTGACCATTGCGGGTTTTCATAAATTTCAGGATCACTGAAATCACGATTTTTTTACACAGCCGTCTGACACGCGCGACTATGTTCTACTGTGGTTTCTCAAGGCGTGCGTGACGGACGCGCATTTTGCCAGTCATTCATTTATTATCGCAGTGTTTAACGTGTCGATGAAACGCCTCTATTCATCGCATTTTTCGTCATCAATCAAGGGAATTTACCACTAAGCTTTCCCGAGTAAGCTGAAAAAACCAGACACATTGTGAAAATGTTTCTGGACTTCAAAGAAAAAGATCGAAATACAATGTTTTGAGTCGTACATCTAGATTTAATTATTTTTCCCTGCAGTGCAGTTGTAGGGATCTGAAATTAGAGTTAAGTATAATTAAATTATAAGAAAAAAAAGTATAAAATCACATTTTCAGTTACAAGAAAAACTTCCAATTATTACAAGTCTATACGTAAGATTTATCTCATTGCAACCATCGCAACATCTAAACTGATAAAACAAAACTTTCAACTACATAAGTAAAGTAAATCTCACCTAACTATTCTATCCACAATGCAGATTGATAGCATCTTTTGTGAAAGGCTCTTCTTCGAAAAACAAATCCATCGCCTCCATCTCTACTTTCCCTGACCATTATTTTCTCACGCTATCGAATTTATCTTCTTCGTTCAATAACGCACCCAATTCTATGCACATAACTTGCCACTTCTTTACGGTCACTACTCCAAAAAAATAATTATCTCATATAGACTCGTTCCCGCATCTTTCGTTCCCGTCACAACGTAACCCAAGTGGCGCATCACTGAATAGCTCACACTCAGCTCCGTTGTTTATTCATCCTGAGATTTTACCAATACCTCCAATGAACACATCATTCCACATTTTTTTTCCATTAACCTATCAGCGTTCTTGAATCGCACGCCAATTACCCTCAGAAAATATGTTGGCGAGGGAAAAATGTTTCAGTTCGTTCCCAAAAGTATCCAATAGAACGAATCGCGCTTCACTAATTAACGTCCTTTTCCGCTGAAGTGGGCTCGTTAGACTCTTGAAACAAACGCGAAAATTTCGAGAAATGACAATATAGCGACGCTAATTGCACGATTATTTGAGATAAATGCGCGACCGCGTTCTTACAGTACTACAAATAAGAAGTAACCGGACCCATGTACACGAACGGAGCTTCGTTAAGGAATGTAGCAAATGCAAAATCTTAGTTTGAAAAAAGAAAAAGAAAAGGCGAGCAGCTTATATACTCGAGTAGCAAATTATGTCGCGTTGGAAGACAAACGGTCGCCTAAGTGAAACTGTTCTTGGGAAATGAAAAATAGCTCCTATATAATACTCAGCATACCTTGTTGTTTCACCAGCTTTGTCAAGCGTTTGCGAAACGTCGTGGGTTTTCGAGAAAAAGACTCGCAAAATAAGAAAGGCAGGAGAAGAAAAGTCGGTCGCTTGATTTTCAATGTTTTCCAAGTTCTGTAAGTTGGTGCTTTACAAGCTTTTTTAGTTTCAAGAAAGGGTTTGCGATGATGATCAAACGAATAAAGGTTATGTTTGTGTGGCTGAGAACAAAAGGGAGGTGAGTAGAGACAAAGAATATGAAGTTTCATTTCTATTTGTCTCCTATTAGCCTCGCTTTTATTCCCAGTTTTTTATTTACTTATCTTTCGGTAAAGTTTATTATTTAGATTCAACTGATGAGTTTTTTGATAATTAAAAGAAAAAAAAATCCAGAAATAGTACTACGAGTTTTATGAAGTTTCAAAGTGTATGCTAACTCCCAGTGAACCTGTGAGCTAACAGTTAGCTCACTGTTAGCTCACCGTTAGCTCACTGTTAACTCACAGGTTCACTGGGCTGTCTTAAGTCTGCGTTTCATTCATTTCTCATTTAGAAATAACTAGGGATAATGTACTCTAGACTTTTTTCTGATCGTAGCATAAACAGTAATAATAATGATTCTACAATTTTTTCTATAGATATTACTCAAAGTTCGAAGATTGTTAATACATAAACGCAATAAAACATAATATTTTATAAATAAATAAAATAAAAACTTTTAAAAATACTATCTATCCAGAACGAATAGATATGAATACAAATGAAACGATTCTCGATTCTCTTTTTTCGCATGCTATGCAACATCAAAGACTACTTTCTACCGGAAAACATCTCGGCGAATCGAAATTTTCAAGTTCCAAAAACAATAAAGAATCTCGCATTGTTTGGGTTCGGTGCTCATTAAACGCAATACAGCAAGAATACAAAATTATCGCCAACTGGTGAAGTTCCGGATTGCAATTAACGCTGTTTGAATGATGCGCGAATGTTCCGGGAATATAAAACAAGGGATCATCCGATGAGTGTCGCTCGGGGAAATGCTAAATTTCATTTGTGTTGCTTCGACGGTATTGAGTATTATCGCGCTATATGATCAACGTGTTCTCACACGTTCCTGAGTGATCTATTAAATTTTAAATGCAATGCGTAGAAAATGTTTATCAATGTTCTAGTCGTCAAATTTTGTTTTGCTTTGTTTTGTTTTGCTTTGTTTTTTTGTTTTGTTTTGTTTTGTTTTTTCGAGAACAACTCAGGATGAATAATAATTTCATAATTTATAAATAAACGAAAAATCTGTTAATGGAAAGTTTATTTTAAGTTAATTGAATTTGTCTTGCCAAAAAATATATTCACTGTAAAATCCCACAGTAAAGGTAGAAAGTCTGGAACAATCAAGAATGAACCCAGAAATTAGTTTGATAATTGTTCATCGTTGCATAAATCGACACCTAATGAAATGACATTTAAATTATACTTCACGGAAGTTATTGACGAGTGACAGAAAAAATTTCGAATGAGGGAGAGAGCTAATTTGTTGCAGGAATGGTTGATGACACGCTTAGTAGCACGATAGTGCTAATTTAAATGCATTATTAAGGAGACATGAAAGGACGTAACTCAGATTACCACTCGCTTCGAGAAACGAGAAGGAAACTTGGCATACGGCAAAGATGCTGGAGTATTCCGGAAATTCGAGAAATTCCTCGAGTTCACAGATGAAAAAAATTTTAAATTATTCCGAAAATCCATGTCTGTCAAAAAAATGCCAGAAATCTTTTAAAGTTACATGATATCAAGAAAATCCATTGAATAGTATCATTTAAATGTTTGAAAATACATGTAACAAAATTTATTACCGAAAGGCCAAGTTATACGCAGTTTAATCGCACTTGGCTTCATCAATACGCATGAAACGATGATAATGCATATTGATTCGAGTTTGCTGCAAACGTTTCATCAGTAGATACACGATTCAATAAAGGCAGATGACAATGTGATAATTATGAGAAAAGTTGCAATCCCAATCGTGGAAATTTAGAGGAATGTTGAACAAAGCATTGTGCTGAATACGTTGTCATTGTGAATCATTTAACCATTGCTGCTGATTGTAAAGAGCAATTAGAATATATGTACCTCTGTTGCCAAGTAAAAAGAAGAATGAATACACGATGTAGTCGCAGTAACTTGAAAAAAATGATTAAAGCAAAAATGTATTGTGAAAAATATAAAGAATAATAATAAGAAGAAAATTGTAAAAAAAAAAATAAAAAAAAAAAAAAAAAAAAAAAAAAAAAAACAAAACAAAACAAAACAAACAAACAAACAAAACAAAATAAAACAAAATGACTAAACTTAAAAAAGAAAAATATGACATATCATATGGTTAACCATCAGAGTACCGACTGGGTTAGCGTAACCCGAGCCAATTTTGAAAGTGGTGGCATTTTTTAGTAATTTAATGGTGGATGCCCGGATAGGGAAGGAAAAATCTGTGAGGTTCCAGCAGCTTAAGTATCAACTGGCGGCGTCAGTCGACGCGTGGTTTTCAAAGTATAGCACATCGAAAATCGGAGCTGGGTAATGTATACCCAGTCCGTACCGAACGTTATAAAATATCGCTGCGTTGCGTAATATACTGGTAAGTATCTGTTCAGATATGTTGATAATTGAAGTATTTTTGAATAATTTCACATTTAGTTGGTGTAAAATAATGTTTCTTTCGTTTATTGTTATGGTGTGACGTCATCACTGGTTCTACGTAGAGGGCATAAAA
>JAPYZL010197052.1:0-15326 GCA_030522825.1 Platygaster orseoliae | reverse complement strand
AATATCCTAATCTGTGAGACTGCGCTTTAATTTTGTGCTTTTGAAGTCCACATACTGAGTAGACATTTTCTACTTAAGGTAGCGCTAGATTGCCGAAGGAATGATCGCCAGGGAAGAAATTGCTCTAAATGAATATTTAATTTCAAACTTTTAATCAAATAGACGACATATTTTTTATAAATTTAGAATATTATGGATTAATGATAAGCATCGAGCAATATATGGTTGATGGAGGATATGCAGTTAATTATAATAATTTATACCCCCAATACTATCCATTCTCTTCATAACATTGTTTTAAATAAAATTTTATATTCTTTTGTTATCAATTTTTGAAAAATTTTGTGTAAAAAATGTATTTTGTCTGAATTTTTTTATTAAAAGAAATATTTCTAATATGAGTATTTTGTGCGAAAAATGAATTTTGTTAGTTGTAATTATTTTGCTAATTATTTCAATTGTTGTAAGGTTTTTATCTGAAAGTTTACTGTTGCCCATAGAGAACTTTTTTCCCATTTAAAAAACATGGGATCTGGTGTTTATCTGGGTTTCTAATTTTTTGTGGAGGCAAAAGAAGTATTGAAATTCGGCTTGACATGTCGAAATTTAAAGAAGTGTTAAAATTTTTCGATTTGGAATAGATTTTCTATTGACGAATAAAATTTAGAGATTTTTTTCGAGCTTGATACATAAACGTGTAATTATCAACTTTTCTAACAAATCATTATATATATATCAATATATAATCGATATATTTTTAATTTTTGTGTTTGTACTAAATTTATATGATTGTCAACTATTCGAGTTTTTATTTGTTTATTTAACAAATGTTTATTTAACATGTTAATTTAACAAAACACTGTAATTCTACAAATATGAAAATTGAAATAAATTTTTCGATTTGAAATAGATTTTCTATTAACGAATAAAATTAAATTTTATGATGTTTTTTGATATTTTGTGAAATTTCGAGATTTTGTAACATTTTGAGATTTTTGAGTAATATTTAGTAACATTGTGTGATATTTTGTGAAATTTCGTGATTGTAAGATATTCTGTAAGATTGTGATATTTTGTTACATGTGATTTGGTGATACTTAGTTATATTTCGTTAAATTTTGTAATATTTTGTAACGTTTTGTGATTTCGTGATATTTTGTGACATTTCGTGACATGTTATGACATGTTGTGATTTTGTGACATTTCACGACACGTTGTGATTTTGTACCAATTTGTGACATTTTGTGACATGTTGTGACATGTTACGATATTGTGATATTTTGTCATATTGTGATAATTGTTATTTTTGTGACATTGTATGTATGTGTGTGTCTGTGTGTGTGTGCAGCGGGGGTGTAGTTGGGGGAGTAGGCCATTCAGTCCGTTGATGCCAACATGCCTATAACCTTCAGACGAACATGGTTATTAAGTGTGCAAAATATCAGAACGTTTTATGCAGTAATTTTGAAGTTATAGGCGGACAACATACAGACTTTCACATTTATATTTATAGATCAGTATATTCTTCAAATTATATAAATTAATCTAATGAATAGCATTAAAATTTATAATGTCAGTTGGTTTGTTTAAATTCTAATCATTTTTTTTTTCATTTCTGAAATATTTCTTTTGGAAAAATCTCTTTTTCTATCAGAAATATCAATTTTTTCAACTTAAATCATGTATATTGTAATTTGATATGATATTTACTTTTTGGTTTAAAAAAAAATCTTTTTTAATATGTTTATTCATGAAGTCCAAGGGATAATTATTCCTAATTGATATTTTCTTTAAATTATAAAAATTTTTCAAATGATGTATTTTGTCAGAAAGTAAACAGTCAATTATAGTTATCATTAATTGCATTCAAATTTATAGTGTGTTTCTGTTCGTTGATGTTTTGATCATTCTTTTTTATGTAAATCATTTCTGAAATATTTTTTTTTTTTTAAACTCTTTCTCGATCTGCAATATCAACTTCTTTTTAATCTTTAAATCCTTAATCTTTATAATTTTGGTTTAATTTATAATCTTTTTCGGTAAAAAAAATCCTCTTCCAATATATTATTAATATATATTTACAATATAAAAATATTAATATAATATTCTACTTGATATACTATATTATTATATTCATATATCATATTTATAATAAATAGTAATGAAATCCAGGGGAAAATTATTTCTAATCATTACTATTTTTCAATTATATAAATTAATCTAATGATGTTTTTTGACAGAATGGTTCAATAGCCAATAATACTTATCATGAATAACATTAAAATTTGTCGTGTCAATCAGTTTGTTTGTACATTGATCATTTTTTTTTTAAATCATTTTTGAAATATTTTGTTTCATAAAAACTCTTTATCTAAAATATCAACTTTCTTCAATTAAAATCATGTTAATTTTAATTGGATTCATTATTTCCTTTTTTGTTAAAAAAAATCGTCTTTCAACATGTCTAATCATGAAATTCATTATTATTAAATTATGAATTTTCAAATTAGATGAAAAAATTTTGTTCGTATATAAAATTTTGAAACTGATTATTAATTTTTAATAATTTTTCCTTATTATTTATTTCTTTCAATTATAAAAATTAATTTATTCATTTATTTTGTCTGAAAGATTATAAGTTTTGTCAACTAAATGAGTAATAATGCCTTTTCTGATATGATACAAGTGAAACACGAAATATCGTGACCGGAAGATATCCGAAGCGAAAAATGCTGAAGGTTAGCGAATGAAATTCAGTACAGTTTTGCTGGAGTAATATGACGTGACGTTCGAGGTAATCGAATAGAAAATAATGTTGAAGTGATAGTTTGATGTGATTGCATTGCAAATTGATAAAAAGTGAAAAATATGAATTGAGAAGAATTCTTTTATTTACCTGAACTGGCATGTGGTGCTGCATAAGATGAAGAAAAGTAAGAAAAATCATAGAAATGTTACAAGAAAAAATATTTCACCTAGTGGTAAAAGTTACAGAGAACTTTGGAATTTTACGAAGAGTTACGGATAACTACATGAATTTTCAAAAATGTGCTTTTGCTAACAAATTTATTTGTAGGAAACTATTTATGATTTCATCAAACTTTTTTTTTTTAATTCATGTACGTAAAGTACTTAAAATATTATTATAAATAATTATAAATTTAAAAACAGTTTATTCATTGATAGACTTTCATATACTTACTTACTTGTAACTACTGACTTGATACATATATATATATATCTCATTTTTTTACTTTTTTTACCTGCAACTCGCGTTTTTGTAGAAAAATTTGTAATTTATCTTTTCCTGACATTGAGTGTTTAAAAACCGAAAAAATAATCGCGATTCCACACTGGATAATGACATTACACGGAAATCACAACTCGAATCCTCGCTCGGGTTCGAAGTCACGTTTTGGAAATAAAAAAATGCCCGCTCCTCGAGATTACGAGTCACGGAGAGTAAAGTTTGTTTGTACGTACAATGTTTTATTATTCTGGAAGTGTGTAACGATGCCAAAGTTCGAATGCGATGAAAAAGTTAGCGATAGTCTTAGTTTGAAGAACGCTTTGACAACACGTAATATCCGGAAAACTTTACATGTTACTCCGGCGAAAACTCGTTTTTGAATTTTCCAACATAAACGCAAGTTGATTCAACTTGGCGAAGCGACTTTTTGATTAGAAGTTGTTTTTTTCCCGAGCTAAAGTTAAGTCCTATCTCAAGGCTTGACAGGTTTTGCAGGCAAAACCATCAATCATAACGCATTTCAGAAATGTAATCTTGTTTGAGATCGTCATTTTTCACTTGGATATCAAAAAGACTTGGTGCAATGAATGCAAAAACATGAAGAGAATCGTTATGGTTGGATAATTTAGTGTTTTTTGTTTGGACTTTTGGGATTTGGCGAATGGGATTTGTAATTGTCGAGCTTAGAGTACGAGAAATGAACTTTTTTTTTAGGAGAGATTTGAATACATCGAGAAATTTTTATTCAAGGATTTTGTGGGGGCTGGGGAATTTTAAGTATTATTTTTTAATATATTTAGTGGGGTAAAAACATTATTAGTATTATATTCTTTATTATATTACTGTTATTATTTTAATATTATTTCAAGAAAATAAATTAATTTATTATTATCATACAATATATTATTAAAAAAAATATATATTTAATAATATATGAAAAAAATTTTTTTTATCAATATTCATTAAAAAAATGATTTAAGAACTGAAAAAGGAGATTTATGTACGTCAAAAAAATTTTTTCATGTATTTTAATGAGAATTTTAAATTTTCAAGAGATTTTAATTTCCATTTTTTTAGCAGAAATAAACATTTTTTTAAGAATAGATTTATATGCATCAAGAAATATTGATTTCAGAATTTTAAGAATAGATTCGATTTTTTTTTTTAGAAATATTTGATAAAATTTTTTTCAAATACTTACCATTTAAATTAATTTTCATTAACTTACTCAAATATTTATTTCGAATGTTTATTCTAGCATTTTGGGAAAAGATCTAAATTTCTAATTTTTGAGGGGAGATTAAAATTTTTTTAAGTTAAGATCTAAATGTTTAAAAATATTTGAAAAGGTTTAAAAATATTTATTCAAGAATCATGAAACTTTAGAAATCAACTTGCGGAATTGAAGTTTCTATCTTATACTTTCCAATTTATCTTTTATTATATTTCTTCATGCCAGTATTTTTATATTTACATTTTTTATATCATTATTTTTTAATCAATAATTTTTATTTATTCTTTTTACTTATTAATTATGAATGAAAATAATAATAATTTTTTATTAATTATATAATATTAATTTTTTAATTATTATTATTATTTATCATTCATTTTTATATTTTATTTTTAGTTTCTTTATATACATTCAGTACATAATTTTTTAGTGTTATTACTATTTTAAACATGCTCTCGTGTTTGTGAGCATTTCTAACAAAAATGCATTCTGATAGAAATTTGTATTTAGTTTTTTATAATTTGAGAGTGTGGGATTCAACGTTTCAGAAATTCTTATTATGTAGTACATTTTCGAGAAAATTATTTGTACATAGACCTCTAGCTTTTTATAGATTACAATTACAGTACGTTGAGCATTTCCAGTTTTTTAAAGTATTTTAACTATTTTTTAGAATTTTTAGAATTTTATGCTGGAGGAACAAAAGTTCTATAGATTTTCATCATTATGTTAGATTTTTCGTCCACTGTTTGAAACTATTTCTTTATTATTTACATACTAAAACAACTTTTTCGTAATAATAAGAATGTATACATAGCTTCCAGAATTTTATTCTTTTGGATGCGAAATTTGACGAATTTATTATATTATTTTGAGAAATCTATGTCGATACAAATTGTAGGTATTTCATTGTTTTCTCGTGTCATTTTATTCATTTGATATATTTTTGAGTATTGATGAAATTTTGTAGGAATTCTTAGTACTTTTTTAGATACCTTGTATTTCTATTGATTGCTTCGTAGAATACACAAATATAACATTCTAGAATTTTGAGTTTTTTTTTATATATTTTTTTCTATTTTCATTGATTCATGGTAAAAAAACTTTTTCATTAGATTGTTACTCCGTTCATCATTTTTTGTACTTTTCTAGTATTCGGACCATTTGGAAAATTTTCTGTTATTTTTATAGATTTCTGTAAAGATGTTTAGAATTTAAATCTCAAGATTTGAATATGAGAATAGAAATTCCAAGTTTTACGAAAATTCAGTATTTTACTAGATTTTTGAAAAAATCGTAGAAATTTCGTTTAGAAAAATTCTCTTGTCATTTTATAGATCTTAAATTGATATCTTCAAGTTCGAGGTTTAACAAATTTTGAAAATTTGAATTAAAAAAAATTCTATTTTCATAGATTTCTATTATTTTTTATTTTTTGTATTTTTTCGGTATTTGCACAGTTCAAAGAATGACAAGATTTTTTTTTGTTTTTTTACGTGAATTTACAGAATACGATGCTCTCGAGGATTTAAATATCTACTGATTATAAGTATTTCCATTTCCAGTATTTAACAAATTACGAGCAAATCCAAGAAAAACTAATAAACTTTTTCTAACTATTTTAATTTAACATTAATCTTTTTTGTGACGAAATGTTTTCACGGTTCGCAGACAATAAATAAAACAAAATCTTAATGTTCTATCACGATATGAAAGAACCAACGACGTAACAGTTCTAGAATAACGAGGACTTATCACTTCCTGATTATTCTCTCAAACGCAGTTCACCGACTTCCTCTTATTTACCGATAAAAGTAATTTTCCATTGCAATCGTCCCCGCAATACTAAAATTGTGCTACGGATGCGATGTACATAATAAAACATGCAGAATATAAGTATACCGAAATGATATATTAAATTTTACTCTTGGAGAAAATACAGTTTATTCAGTAAAAAAGTCGCTTCGAAGTAAAATAAGCTCCATGAAAATGTGGGAATACGTAAAAATTGGAAATGTTTTACATTTTCGTAAATTATATCTTACACATGGGAAATTTTCGAACGAATTTTTCTAATTTCTAAATTTCAATGAATGAAATCTGAATTCAAAGAAGCACGATTTTCCACAGGCACATTTTTGTATTTTAGTTTTCGAAATTAAAACAAAAAAAGTTTTAATTTCAAATTGAATTTTTCGTATTTTGATTCTTAATTACTTTGTTCCATTTAAAATTGGTATCACAAATAAAATGTGAATCTCAATCAGCAATTTCTTATTTAAAATTTTCACAATTTAGTTTTGAATTTTGATAATTAACAAAAAATTCAAAAACATGCTTTAGTTTTTATGATAAACGAAAAAAATTGCAACTTTTGAGAAGAAACTTACAAGATAAGATGGTTTTTTAGAGTCTTAAAATTTGAATTATTTTCCTTAAATTAATTCTAGTTACTAATTAGAACTTAAATTCATATAATTTTAAATTATACAAAAAAAAATCATAATTGTAAATTTATATAATTACTCGAATTCGAAAAAATTGAAAAATCGCATTATTTAAGCCAGACCGTCAAAACCTTTCGAAAATTGAATTGATTAATAATTTCAAAACGTCAAATTGTTGTTTGATGTAGTTTGTTAAATAAACAAGTCAAATTCTAATTTATCTTGTCCAAAAATTACAATTTTTCATCACTTTCTATTTCACTTTTTTGAAGAAATGAGTAATTAGAGCTGCAGCTCAATTAACGAGATTGATACGTTTGCACAAAAAGTGCACACAACTTGTGCAGACGTCAAAAGCGAAGATATTTTTAGAAAAGTGTGTCAAAAATTCTTCAACTTGCGTTATTATTTTTGTTCCTTGCTTCGTATAACGACAAGTAATGTCAGTCATTAAGTCGGGCTCACTTTCAACTATGCCGCCTTTACCTCGTCTGTCGCTAATTTAACAAATGGCCTCCTTCCATTGCAATTAGCGTGACCCTTGAAGATGTTTTTCCGTTACTTTAAATTTGTGCGTTAAACTTTCATACGGGATTCTCGGGTTTTTAGTTCAAAAATTGTTAGCGCATTCTCAAGTGGTGCAAAGAATGTTTGTGCATTGCAGTTTTAGTATTTTAAAAGAGTTTTCGAAATTTTTACTAAATTTTTTTAGAATTTTACGTGGTTCTGTATGTTTTTCAATATGAAAATTTGGTTGTTTTTTTACTTTCATGTCTTTTTAGAAATTTTTAAGAATTTTGTGTATTCATTAGTAATTATGAGATACTTAGTAATTACGGGATAATTATAGTAATTTTGGAATAGTTTCTATTTATAGTAGTAAATCTTTTTGTATCATATGTACGTTTTTTTGTATGATTTCAAAATTTGAAATTTTTTTTCGCAATTACTTTTTGTAATGAATTTTTTTTAATAACTTGCTATAGTTTTCGGTTGGTTTTTCCTACTAAAAATTCATTAAAATTTTCAGTGGTCTTTGTATACAATGACAAACTTAAAATTCGAATGTTTGTATGAAATTATTGAAATTTTGAGTATTTTTGGGTATCAATTTAGTAATATTTAGTATTGTTTATTATCTTGAGCATTATTTTCATTATTTGTATTAGTAGGTATTTTTGAGTAGTTTCTGTACTTAAATGACAAATTTAAGATTCAAATATTCGTATAAAATTCTTTCTATAAAAAATTGTTGGCGCATTCTCAAGTGGCGCAGAAAAATGTTTATCATTGCAGTTTTAGTGTTTTAGTAAAGTTTTTGGAATTTATTCTAAATTTTTCTATAATTTAACGTGGTTCTGTAGGTTTTTCATGATGAAAATTTGGTTGTTTTTATATTTCTATGTCTTTTTTTAAGTTGTTCAGAATTTCTCGTATCCGTTAGTAATTATGCAAGTAAAATTTTTTTATGTTATATGCATGTATTTTAGTAAGATTTCAAAGTTTGCATTCACTTTTTTTTAAAATAATTTGCTGCAGTTTTTGATGAGTTTTTCTTACTAAAAATTCATTTTAAAAATTCAGTAGTTCTACTTCAATGACAAATTTAAGATCTCAATATTTTTATAAAATCATTTGTGTATATGGTAATATAAACACTTGTTTAAAAAATTGTTGGCGCGAAGAAAATGTTTGTCATTGCAGTCCTAGTACTTGAAAAGAGTTTTCGGAACTTTTTCTGAATTTTTTTATTATTTTACGTGGTTCTGTATGTTTTATAATATTTCAAAATTTATGTTTCACGTGGTTTTTCTTTTTTCACCAAATTTTGTACTAAATATTCATTATGTTCTTTGAAATTCGATGATCGTGATTTTTGAGTCACTGAGGTTTTAGTTCTTCCTTTTGAAATTATTTTCAGATTTTTTTGTCTTTAGTATTTATTATTATGTATTACATACAATATGAAGTATTTTAAAATTTATTCATAGTTTCACCGATTCTCAGTAACTTTATTAACTTTTTGGAAAATACATTAATAAACAGAGATTTCAAGAATTTTTAAGGGTTTCTTGTACTTCTGCTATTTCTCGTTTTTTTTTTGATATTCAGAAAAGTTTGTACGATTTTTTAATATTTTTGGAGATTATCACAATTTCCATAAATTGTCTCTGAGGTATTTTGAGAATTCGACAGTTTTCCTAGCATTTTTTGGATATATTTACAAATTTACAGAATTTGATGTCTTGGAACTGTTAGGTTAAAAAATTATGATTACCATATTTAATAGATTTTTCAGAAAAGTATATCAATTCCGAGAATTTTGTTTATTTCTAGTATTTCGACTACGTTTCGTTTTTTTGGGTTCATAAAGTTTCGTACAGTATTTTAAGTATTTTATTTAATTAAGTATTTTCAATGATTTTTATATCGAGAATTTGGTGCTGTATAATTTCAGTTTTGATAGTTTCGAAGAATTACTATATATATTTCAGAACACAGTATTTCATAGGTTTTTGGTACTTCCAGCGAATTTCATATTTGTCCAGCATTTAGAATAAAAATTTTTTTTAATATTATTAAATCCCAAATTATTTTCATCTTGAAATTTTATATTTCCCATTCATAGCATAACTATTGTTATATTATTCAATTATTGTCTTTTTTACTTTGATTTTGAAGAAAATTCAAATGAAAAAATCGCTAGAAATAAGATTAACATTGAAGATTAGAAACGATTAATTTTCAATAAGTCGATAGTACCCTTGTGAAAAAAAAACTATAGTTTCCATAGTTTTCGTAGTTTTTTCGGACACATACACATACATATACATAGAAATTCTATGTATATGTATGTATATGCATCCAAAAAACTACGAAAACTATGGGAACTATAGTTTTTTTTTCACAAGGGTATTCAGGTGAATTTTTAATTGAAGTAATAATTTATTTATAAATTACTGTTGATAATAATACAAATGTACTACAATTTTATTTATTTTTTAATTGATTTCAAAATTTCATTATTCATCTCAACTATATTTTCTGCCGATTTTCAATTTCAAATCTTATTATATAAGACGAATGAAGATAAAAAAAGGTGAAATCGATTCTGGCTTTCTTTTTAAATCAAAATAAAGTTGAAAATACATTCAAAGAAGTTAAAGTGCATACGAGTTTTTGACTCAGGTTTCTACATATTTCTGAAAATATCTTCTACTACTCAACACTTGAAAATCAAGTTACACAAAAGACTTTTTCTACTTAAAAATAAAAAGCAAGATAATATCTCCACCGAGGAATAATAACAAAAAATTCACCGGCCAGTGTTTATTTCAGATAAATACAAAAGAGCTGTATTTCAGGGAAACAAAATCTTTTGTAGTAGGCGAGTATGATAAACACGAGAGTACATTTCTTCTCGAATTCTTTGAGAGAGTCGCCCTTTACCATTCTCGTTATGTCGCTTTCAATTGAATGACCTCAATTTTCCGCCGTGCTTTGATGCAGCAGTTGAACTTGAAATCTTCATACGAGAAAATCATTTTCCTGCATCAACATTCCCGGAAAACAAAAAATCATTTCACATAAAGAATTTAATGATTCGACCTTTTTTTTCGAGACGCTGAATTTGTTTACATTTTAACTCCTACACAAAAATTCATTGAAAAAGTGCATTAATAATTTATGAGGAACGAGGATTTTAAAATACTTTTGCTCGTATTAAAATCGACGCGGGATTCGAGAACGAAATGAGATTTCATCACAATGCGTTGTAAATGATGCCCAGGTCAACTGTCAAATTATTTGTAATCGCGTTTGTGCTCGTGATTATGCGATTGTTCTATTTTTTCACGGAATGAGTTAGCAAAGGTTGTTTTGGAGTTGATGTTTCAATTAGCATTTAGTTAGCAATGATGAATTATCTGTGAAATTAGAGCGATTTTCTTGACCTGGATATGACCCAGGTGGAAACTGAATTCTAGTGATTAATGAGAGAGAAATCTGGAAAACATCTCGGAAGTTAATTTTCCAAGTCGTGAAAAAAATCATTTTTTCATGTTTCGTTTAATTTCTGTGAATTAGGTTGTTTTTTTTTATATTTAAAATTCTAAGTTTTTAGTATCATTGGAAATATTTCGTTTAAAATTACATAATAATATAATATAATTTCAATGATTTATATAATGTTAATTTCAATAAATGTTTGTTATATAAATTATGTATCAATATTGGCAATACTTTAAAATTTTTATACCTATATAATAAAATAATTTTTTAATTTATTACTGTAAGCAATGAATACTTATTTTAATATAATAATATCTCAGAAATTAATTTCTGGCGCTCAAACTTCGATTTGTTAAAATATATTTATGACGTTACGAAATCGATGTATTTAAAGACTAAGAAAAATTTTCATAAGTTGTACAAATTTTCATCATTTCGATAATTCAAAGATATTACACATTTGGAAGTTTTTAATGATTCTGTGAGATTCGAAGTATTAAGAGGTTTCAGATGATGTTCATTATCATATTTTTTCGCAATATGCAAAAATTTTTTTTATACTAAGAATCTGGAAAATCGAAGAATCTAATTGCGTTGAACAGATGTTTATATTATTCGAATAATCTAAAGTGGTTTGTATTTTATTGAAGATAATAAAAAATATTAGGATTCAGGATATAAAAAATTTCAAAAAGTTAATAATATGTTCGAAATAACAAAATCTGGCTGTAATAATATTATTGAAAATAACAAAGATAGTAAAAAAATCTATGAAATTCGGAATGTTTTTTGGATTTCGGAAAATGTTCTCGAGTTTTGTAAATAGTGTTCATTATCATATAATTTCGAGATACACGTAGAAAGATATCTGTTTTTTTATTCCAATTTTTCGAGACAATTTTAAAAAGTCTCAAAGTATTTCTAAATCACGAATAATTCTAAGGAGTGGTCGAAATTTTTGAAATTTCGAAAGTTTTAAGGGGGTCGTCTACCTTTGCGCCTGAATTTCGAGCGTATTTTTGACGATGGATTACGAAAAAACTATGCATGATATTGACACAAATTTTTTTGTATTTAATTGGTACATTATTAAAATTTAAAAACAAAAAAAATTTTTTTTAATTTTTTCGTTATCTTTGCTTTGACGCGTCCTTGAATCGACCTGTGCCGGCGCGACATACTAGACTTTGTGGCACGATTTCTCATCTTCTGAACCTTGAAACGTGGGAACAATCATATTTTTTTACTTTTTATTAATCTGAATACGATTAGACACAAGTTTTTCGAAAGATTTTGAAATTTAACAAAATGGCAGCGAATTAAAGAAAAAAGTTCTATTTTTTACCCTGTTTTTCTAGCTGAAAAAAGCTGTAAAAAATTGAAGAAAAATTTTTTTAAAAAGCTTGTGTCTAATCATAGTCATATTAGTAAAAAATAGAGAAATATGGTTGTTTTCATGTTTCAAGGTTCTGTAGCTGAGAAATCGTGCCAAAATGTCTATTACGGCAGAGGTCGATTCAAAGACGCGTCAAAGCCAAGATAACGAAAAAAAAAAGAAATTTTTTTTTGTTTGTGAATTTTAAAAATGTATCAATTAAATAAAAAAAATTTGTGTCAATATCATGTATAGTTTTTTCATAATCCATCGTCAAAAAAACGCCTGAAATTTATCGCTCGAAGGTAGACGACCCCCTTAAGGGTATGCGAAACCTACTGTAGTGCGACAGTGACAGATAAAACAGTAATTGCATGAGAAGAAGAGAGACAAAATGAGAATAGCTTCCGCATACCCTTAAGATGACACAGAAGCTGCTGTAGTGCAAGAGAGACGTATAGAACGGAAAGCGAATGAGAGAAAGGAAGACGAAAAGAGAATGTCTTCCGTGTCCTCTTAAAGGTTTGTATTATGTGTAATGTTCTAAAAATTTCGGGAATTCGTCAATTTTTGAAAATTTGGAAGGGAGCAAAAAATTTTTTTTTTAGTATTAACACAAGTGTAATGATTATTTTGTATTTGTACAGATTTATGTATGAATTTCTAGAATGCTACGTTTAACGATTTAATGTTATCTAAAGTTTCAGTTATTTTAGGGATTTTCGTGAAAATTCTATACAAATTTGTCATATACATTTTTTTAGTAATTATAAAATACAGTGAAATTTTCTATTATTTACATACGTTTTTTGTATTTTTATTGGTTGCTTTATAAATTTTCAGAATTCGATGCTCTAGAATTGAAAGCTTTATATATTTTCAGTTATTTTATGGATTTTATGACTATAATATTTGTTATATTCTGTATTTAAATATTATTTTTATGAATATATTTTTTCTATATTATTTGTTCATTATAAATACATGATGTTTTTATACTCTACATATAAATAAATTCACTTTCATTGCATAATAACTGCTTACACAAAACATATTTGTTATTAATATTCTTTGATAAAGTTCGAAAATATCAGCTGAAATATTTGGAAAATATTTTACTGTGAAATCAGTCTGAAACATTGAATATTATTCTAGTAATTTTTTGTGTTGTTTGTTCATTATATTGTTTACATTTAACAATAAACCAAGTTTAACTACATAGCTAATTTTTTTTTGCTTTTATCTGCATATATATCAATGCATTGAACTATTTCATAAAGATTCAAGAAAAGGCGCTGAAAAAACTGAAAATCTAGTGCTGGTGATAAAAAAATGACAATGTTTAATGAAGAACATCTCTTCATTGCTGGCTCGTTTCGAAATACATTATCGACGAGAATATCGAATCACTGGGGCTCTATTGTATGCCTCATTACAAGGAATGTCGATGCAAAGCTCCCTCAGTCAAACATTTGCTCACTTAACTATTCGGTTAGTCCTTCATCGCGTAACATGACGAAATCATGAGCACTTGCGATCGAACAACCATAATGCGGAAAGGTGCTTCAGGAATTATTGAAATCATCATGTGCTTCAGACTGCCGACTTTGATGCGTGTAAGCAATTCGTTAGTGAATTTTGAATGTGTTTTCATTCATTTTTTTTTCTATAAGGAAAAACTTAGAATATCTTAAATAGTGTCTTAAACAGTGTCTTGAACAGTGTCTTAGTGTCTTGAATAGTTTTTTAGTGTCCTAAATAGTATTCTTAACAGTGTTTTGAACAGTGTCCTAGTGTCTTGAATAATCTCTGAGTGTCTTCAATAGTGTCTTAAACAGTGTCTATTGACATAATAAATGTCAGTTGACATTTAAGATGAAATTTCGACTCGAGTCGTCATTTTTCAATTGAATAATTGGAAAAAAATAAATTTTAAGCTCCTGAATGTAAGTACACTCAATTTTGGAGGGTATATCGCAAACGGTTAAGAAACGAATAAGATTTTCAATTATCGTCGTCATCGCTGCAGGATGACGAGGTGTAAATTAGATTGTCGGAAACTGGCTTTAACGAATACTTCATTAAGTATTCCCGGGTACAATACGTACAATGCGGATATTTTCCGGAGTTTAGAAGGTGTATAAAATCAGTTTTCACACGCGTCGCGCTGCTGCTACTGCGAGTTTTGATACAGTCTATTCGTGTGACTAATTGTCTTTCCTGTATTCTCGAGAAATCATGGAGTTGGTGTTTGCATGCTACTTCATTATGACATTGCGTGATGGAAACTAATTTCGTGATACAAGTGTGGATTTTACATCGACGGTCTCGAGTTGTTATACAGCATGTGAAAAGGAATAATCTGATTTCATCACTAGAAAATTCGGAATGGTTTAAATACTTATGCTAACATTTCAAAAATTGATCAACGTTTTCGGAAGTTTTGGATTTGGGTTTAAAAAACTCGAAACTGTCGATAATATCAGCAGGATAAAAAATTAAAGATCTAGAGCTCTTAAATATTTCGAATCTCACAGAGTTAATATAAATCTTCTAGATTTCTATCATTTTTAAATTTTAAGACAATTGCGAATTTTTGAAAACTGTGTACAGGTCATTCAAGCTTTTGCAAATTTTATAAAAATTTGTAGAATTTTCAATGATATCTCGTAGTTCCCAACACATCGATTTTAATTGAAAAATGGAGACGAAAATTTCTTACAAATCAATATGTAGCTGAAGTTCGTAACGTTACGAAAAAAAAAAAAAAAAAAATCGATGCGAAACCCCCTATCGGCGGGTTTGGAACTAAAATACCGAAAATTTTTAAATAAATAACTAAACAATTTCCGGCTTTATAAGGGGTTGGAAAACATGCTGATATTTTTCGTTACACTTTTCTGTTAGTGACAGAATCGAATTTTGGTGTGATAAACATTGGTGAGTGCAAATAAAAAACTTCAGAATGCAGACCATGATTTGTACCTATACTTTAAATATTTTGAACAC
>JAPYZL010197023.1:0-10526 GCA_030522825.1 Platygaster orseoliae | reverse complement strand
AAGGTTTTTTTTTAAATAAATTTATTCATGACAAATATTTGTAATGAATTTTTTGTTGAATTTGTCCGGATTTTGGTGGCGCACCCTGTATATATTGACGATATTGACGCTGCTGTTACCAGCATCAATCTGTTTATTGTGACAATGTGAGCAATCGCATGAAAATTCTGTTATCAATATGACGCCATTGAGAAGTTATTAGTACATGCAAACCGTCCATTAACACTTGCATCGCATTCTGATCATGAACAATAATAATAAAATTTATTAATAAAATATATTATATTAATAAAACTATATAAATAAAATTAGTAATTATTACAGCTAAAAACTGTAGTAATAAATCAGCCTGAAATCATTCCACCCGTCATTTTTCCGAAAATTTTTAGCCAAGAACTTTTACAAAAAAAATTATGATACATTCTATGATCATTTTTATTATAATATTGAGCTCCGAAAATTTTTAGTATTTACAGTGAAACTAATACTTTCAAGAATGAGCAAGAAATTTTTGGGTCAAACCTCGTCCAAGCAAAATGCTGCAGTGAAAGGTTTTCAAAATGTCGACAAGTGCAGTAATTGATTCTTTATGAAAGATGTACTACATGCACGTAAGAACTCCTGAGTTATTGGAAAACATTCACTTTAAGAATTTCGCGGTGCGAATATATGTGCTCTTTGTTATTCCTATGCAATATATCCACATAAGTCCCGCATTGTGCAACGATATTATGTGCCAGGGTCATGACAACCACGTAATATTGCATGCGGTCACCTTACAATGCGTCAGATCCAGCCGATACAATTTCGTACCTTTTTTTTTGGAGTCCAAAAAAAGTAACTGATTTTATTCAACATACATAACTTTATTTAAGAATTTCCATACTTGCGAATTTAGAATTTTCAATTCTATAATTTTTACTCATTCCCCTTTTTATTTTTGTAAAAGAATTTGGAAATCTCGATTTCATCGCTCAGACACAAAATATTGAATACATCAATTTGCAGATCGAATTTTTACATTCACGTGTCAACGACGCGTGAAAAACATGGCATTCGCGCGTGACGATTACTGCGTGTATATCAGTCTCCGAACGTTACATTTATAATATGTTTTCATTTCAAAAAACGACGACCACGAAAGAGCGATAAATCAGGGAAAAGTAGGAGTTGAAATAGGCCTCCTTCCGTACTTCATGAAATTATTTCACGGGGGTTCTATAAGTGTTTCGTCCGCGTCTATTCTAGGCACTATGTCGTCTATACGTGAGAATGCAGACGTTATTCTACGAACATAAAATAAAGCAAAAACAACAATTGCCGCAGGTATGAATAACTTAAGACGCCGTCAACTAATTGAGCAATAAATATATGAAGTATGATTGGATTTACAGATGCTAGATCGTGGCACACTGAAAAACCGATTTGGTTGACTTGGATAAATTTTTAATTAAGACAAATGAATTTTATTAAACTTAAACAAATTTCAGTTTCTGCTAACTTGGAGTCAAAAAAAAAATGTTTAAATAGAGCAAATTGTTTGTTTGGTGCAATTTTATAAGTATCATTTTTGAAATATATGGAAGTTGATGGCAGATTATTTGAACTTTATATGATAAAATTACTAAAGATTTTTTGGAACACCTCCGTATTCTGATGCAATTTATTAAAAAATGCATTTTTTACAAAAATCATGTAAAAATTTCACCAATTTATTAATTATACTGGTTGTTCGAAATTGAAAATTCATCAAAATTGAAATTGGTTTTTGAAAACCATAGATCCCTCGAAGAAATTTAGAGAGCAGCAAATGAAAAAATTCCTAAACTAATAATTTTTAACTAATTACATAATCCCTTTATTATTTTATTGCATAAAAATACGGTTATAAACTCTTAATTTACAGTACAAAAACAATTTATCCAAAATTTTCGAAAAACTTATCAAGCTCGAAACAGTGAAAAAAAAAAATATTTCTCAAGTTCCAAACGTTTAAAAATAAACAAAAACATAAAAAATTGTTTTTATCGTCTTTAATGGATAGAGTAACAAATAATTATCGATGTTAAACAAATATAATTCAATGTTATTTACAACTTTCCACTTTTATCTGGGAATAGGAAATTAACTTTTTTTTTTCGTTTTCGTTTATTTCTTAAACGTTTTGAACTTGTTGCAGATTGAAAAAAAATTAATATTATTATTTATTAACAATAAATTATTATTATATATAAATAAAGAATAAGTAAAAAATTTAATTGAACGCCGTCAACTAATTAAGCAATAAATATATGAAGTTTCGTTAGATTCACAGATGCACACTGAAAAACCGATTTGATTCACTTGAATAAACTTTAATTCAGACAAATAAATTTTATAACACTCAAACAAATTTTTCTTTGATCAAAAAATTTCCGTTTCCGCTAACTTGTTGTCAAAAAAACATTTGTTTAAATAAAGCAAACTGGTTTTTTGGTGCAATTTTATAAGTATCGTTATTGAAAAATATGGAACTTGGTGAAAGATTATCTAAACTTATAGGTATAATTAAGAAAAATCTCTTGGAATACTCAAATATTCTGATGAAATTTATTTAAAAACGCATTTTTTTACAAAAGTAATCTAAGAATTTCACCAATCACCATAAAAAGTTCATAATTATACCGGTGAGTCGAAATTGCAAAATTCATCAAAATTGAAATTGGTTTCTGAAAACCACAGATCCCTCGAAGAAATTTAGAGAGCAGCAAATGAAAAAGTTCCTAAACTAATAATTTTTAACTAATTACATAATCCCTTTATTATTTTATTGCATAAAAGTACAGTGATAAACTCTCAGTTTACAGTAGAAAAACAATTTATCGAAAATTTAAAAAAAACTTATCAAGTTCGAAACAGTGAAAAATATGTTTCTCAAGTTCCAACAGATAAAAATAAAACGAAAACAGAAAAAACTGTTTTCATCGTCTTTAATGAATAAAGTAACAAATAATTATCGATTTTCAACAAAAAATACTGAATGTTATTTACAACTTTCCACTTTTATCTGGGAATAGGAAATTAACTTTTTTTTCATTTTCGTTTATTTCTTAAACGTTTTGAATTTGTTGCAGATTGAAAAAGAAATAGTATTATTACTTATCAACAATAAATTATTACTATATATTAATAAAGAATAAGTAGAAAATAAAATTACACGTCGTTAACTAATTGAGCAATAAATATATGGAGTTTGATTAAATTTACAGATGCTAGATCGTGGCACACTGAAAAACCGATTTGGTTCACTTGAAAAAATTTTTAATTAAGACAAATAAATCTATTGAACTCAAATTTTTCTTTTATAAAAAAAAATTTACATTTCTACTAACTTGGAGTCGAAAAAAATTT
Organism: Platygaster orseoliae; assembly: GCA_030522825.1. Lineage (NCBI taxonomy): Eukaryota > Metazoa > Arthropoda > Insecta > Hymenoptera > Platygastridae > Platygaster > Platygaster orseoliae. Next base: position 7,136 of record JAPYZL010197023.1, on the reverse strand, counting down.
GTTTAAATTAAGCAAATTGATTTTTTGGTGCAATTTTATAAGTATCGTTTTTGAAAAATATGGAACTTGGTGAAAGATTATCTAAACTTTATATAATTACGAAAGATCTCTTGGAACACTTCAGTATTCTGGTGCAATTTATTTGCAAATGCATTTTTTACAAAATAATGTAAAAATTTCACTAATTACCGTAAAAAGTTATTTATTATCCGGTGAGTCGAAATTGAAAATTCATCAAAATTGAACTTGGTTTTTGAAAACCACAGATCCCTCGAAGAAATTTATAGAGCATCAAATGAAAAAGTTGCTAAACAAATAATTTTTCGCTCTAATTACCTAATATCTTTATTATTTTATTGCATAAAAATACGTTAATAAACTCTCAATTTACAGTACAAAAACAATTCACCCAAAATGTTCGAAAAGTTTATCAAGCTCGAAACAATGAAAAAAAAATGTTTCTCAAGTTCCAAACGTTTAAAAATAAACGAAAACAGAAAAAATTATTTTTATCGTCTTTAATGGATAGAGTTATAAATAATTATCGATGTTCAACAAATATTATTCAATGTTTGGGAATAATAAACTAATTTTTCTTTTTTTTCGTTTTCGTTTATTTTTTAAACGTTTTGAACTTGGTGCACATTGAAAAAGAAATAATATCATTCTTTATCAATAATAAATCATTATTATATATAAATAATGAATTAAGATAAAATTACATTTAATAAGTCACAGTTGTGAAAATAATAAATTAATCTCATAATATAATCCAAAATATCGGTAAAATATTTCAAAAATTCAATTATAAAGGAATAGGATCTTCCACTAGTTGTGCTTTCAACAAAAACCCTGTGCAGAATTAATTTTATTCCCAATAATACCAAACGAGAAAAAATTTCTCTAAAGCGTTGTGATACATCGTGCAATATATAATAGGCCGTAGTGCTCCTTATAGCGTGTATCCGAGGTCGAAAGATCAATAGTTTTATTCATCATTTCAATTATTTAGACTCAAAATGATCATAATTTCAAACATTTGTAAATTTCTGATGAAACCACCCTTACAAGAAAATATGAATCTTGGAGGGGGAAAAAAATCAATAAAATTTTCGAAAATTCAGTTATCATTGAATTTTTTGAACTTCTTTTACTTCAATTTTAGCCCATACTATGGATCAGAAAAACAATAAGTTTGAATAAACACTTGATAAGGATTTTTTTAATTTCCAAAATTAACGTAATCACGAAAGTGTAATGAAAACGTCTATTAGTATTTCCATTTTTCCTCTTGAGCGTTACAGTTCTTGGAGTCAGTACAATAATTCAAGTTTTTCAGAAGAACAGACTTATGCCAAATGCATGTTGATGAAATGCTCTTTGTTTTTGTACACGGGACCCCAAGTGCTGGAATTTTTGTCGATTGAACCGGATTTTTTTTGCTGCGGTGGATCTTTTGGTTGGATTTTTTCTTCCCTGAAAAAGTAAATTTCCCGGTAAAGATAAAACATCTAGAAATTAAAAACTAGTTTTGATTAACTCTTAGAAAATATCGAATTTTTCTGTTGTCTGAAATTACTGATAACGTATCAGAATATTTTGATATTGAATTTAACTTTAGTTATAATATGTATATTATTTAAATAAATAATTGTTGTTAATTATCACATACTTTATTTATAAATAATATCATACTTTAAATCAGGATACTTCTGCTTGATCATCGACCCTTCAGTGGCAGTAGGAGCCATCTCGACCTAATTTGATGCTTTCAAATTTTCTGATGTGCTGGTTTATTAAATAATTGTGCTAGTATTTTCAATGGCCGCAACAATCGTAGACGAATCCTGAAACATCATTATTATTTAAACAACTATTTATGCTTTTTTCTTACTTCAAGTACTCACTCGAAATCTATGGTACGTGATGCAAGTGCACAAGAACTAATAACTCCAATCTGTTCCCCGAGTTTCCTCGTCGACTTCCTTTCTTTTTTTGCAGATTTTTTGCGAGTCTGAAAGTTTATAAAAATGTTATTGCATACAAATATGTTATAGATAAACTTATTTTACTTATTTTTTAATAACAATTGTTCTCCAAAAACATTTTTAATTATTTATTGGCAGAGTTCCTATGATGTAATTTTAATTACAAATTTACAAAATATTACGTTGCATTTTTCGATGAAACTTGATAATAACCCCCCCCCCTCCCTGTCGTTTGAATAATAATACATTTTCACACGAAAAAATCGTTTTTCCACAATAAACAAATTTTTGTATGATTACGACAGTAATCATAGACAGACAATACGACAGAAAGTATAGAAAGATGTTCATAAAATCTTCAAAGTTCATTACAAAACTTGAGAAAGAAATATCAATAAATTAAATATTCCCAATTTAAAAAAAAAAAAGTTTCATGTACTGAATTTGTCTAAAACTATTAATTTTTTAATTTGTTTACTCTATAAGTTTAGTAGACAATGTCAAAAATTTACAGACATTTATTCATCCAGTGCATTGTGATTCAGGCAACGATGTACAAAATTTCGAAAAGCATAATAACTTTCCTCCCAAAGTATTAAAAAATAAAACAGAAGCAGAAAATTTTAACACCTCTTTCCAAATGAGTACAGTGACAAAAACTTGATAATTAATTATGTAATAACCTGTTTTCAGACCTCACGAAAACATTTTTTCCAAATCGAATTCTTAAAGTTCATGATTATTTTATACACGTAACTAATTGAACGAGTTAACATTTATGGAAAAAGCTATTGGAAACTATTGGTAACTATTTATCGATAGTTTCCAATAGTTTTTTCATTCTATATTTTTCAGTAGTTACTACTAGTTCATAATAGTTACTAATAGTTCCCAATAATTTTTATAGTTACTAATAGTATACTATTAGTTTGACTCAGAAAAATATTATAGGATATTATAGGAACTATTGAAACTATGAAAACTATTTGTAGGAAAATTATCAAAATTATAGAAACTATGGAAACTACTGAAAGATAAACTATTAGAAATATGGAAACTATTGTAAAAGAAATTATTGATACTATTGAAACTATTGGCATGGATAGTATAGAAACTATTATAACTATAGAAAACTATAGGAAGGAAAATTATTCACACTGTTAAAACTATTGAAATATTTAATTAGGTTCCTAATAATTTCCAATAGTTTCCAATAGTTTTGTTTCATAAGTATAAACAATACACATAAAAATATCAACCAATTTACCTGACGCTGGGTAGAAATGTCGGGGAATTGCCTTGGCAATCTAAAATTTTGCTCCTCATGGACACATAAATTTTATGGGAATTTATCAAACAATACTCTTGGCTTATTGCGAACTGTGACTTTTGAGAGATGTAATTGATATCTCGCTTCAAGATTTCCTCGGTCAAAGAAAATCCTGATAATCAACTTTTTATTCCCGGCAACGAACACTTGAAACGCTGGTATTGAGATTCACAAACTGCGAATTTGTCACTTGCTCGAAGAAGACTGAGAGAATCTACCAAGGGTACGGTAGCTTATACGTTCTCCGGTTGATCGGTTTGCCCCCTCTCATTTTCTGACGTTCGATAAATGCCAGGCGAAATATCGACGTCTATCACTTTTTATTGTTCCTAATATCAATCCTACCATTTTACAATCACCAATCAAGTGGGAAAACTACCTGCAGGAGTGGCAGGAAAACTTATCCTGCATTTTTCAATTATTCACTTCTCGATATTTTTACTCATTCAGCATTCCAGTCGTAATCGAAATTTTGTATGCTTCCTTTTTTCCGGAATTTTGATTTTCTGGATTAAAATGAATTCAAATTATATGTTTATAATGGAAAAAGAAGATTTTACAATTAAACTTTGGATGTCATATGAAATATTCTTGCTTAAACAAAATTTGAAATACTTTTTTAGTGTATTTTTATGAGCAGGAATGTTTATTAATTTTTTTTTCAATACAAACTACAAAGCTGTTTTATTAATTGATGTTAATCTACAAACTTGTACTGGATACAAAAACTACGAAAAAAATTATCAATTAAAAGAGTTTTTATTAAATATGTAAGGTTCTAATGATTTGTATTATAATATGTATGAAATTTGGATGACTTTAAAAAACTTTAAAAGCGTTGAAAATTTTGAAGATTGTCAATTGTTCTGTAAAGTTCGCAAAATTGTAGAATTTTAGAAAATATTCATGAAATTGGTAGTTTGTGTTAATTATTACATATTTTTGAAGTATGTATGAATTTTTTTTATGTTTTCATAAAAATCTGAGAAACTTGATATGTATTAAACAAATTACAAAGTCTTGATGATTAAAAGTGATTCTTGTGAAATTTGTTGAGCTTTGAAAAGTTTGTAAGGTTTGAAATTATTAAAATTTTGAGATATTAAAAAAATATTGAAAATTTCGAAAATGATTATTATTTCTATAAAGTTCCAAAAATTTGTAGAATTTCAGAAAGTTGTAATAAATTGAATAGAAAGTGTTTATTATCATATTTCTTTGGAACGTGCATACAAATTTTTTTATTTTTTGGGTTAGATTTAAAAAAATTGGAAAAGTTGAACAAATTCTTATAAAGTTTTACTATATTTTGAAGAGTTTCTACTCTATGTTTGAAATTCCAAAATTTTCTAAAAATCGAAAACACTTCCTCAATTCGAAAGATGCTCGATAATTCCAAAAAATTCAAAAAACTTGTAGAATTTTATAAAATATTCATAAATTTACTAGACGACAGAAAATTTCGAAAATCCTATAAAACTAAAGAAACCGTGTACTTGGTATTCTTAATATTCTTTTTAATAAAAAAATCATTCATCGTACAGAAATTATCAATTATTCCAAAAATGTCCATAAAATTTAGAATATTTGAAAATGGTAATAAAATTTTGTAAATTACGATTTGTTCCGATGATTTAGTAAGACTAAAGTTTATAAATTGATGCATTTTCCCGATTTAAACCCGAAAAATTCAAATTTGAAATTCTTGTACAGCAGTATAAATGGTCAAAAAAATTTTTATTCATCAGATAATAGACATTTTTACATAATAAATGAATCCATTGTAATCTTAAAGTTCAAAGAAATGACTAAAGCATTTTAGTTTAGCAGTACATTGAACACTAAAAATTTTTCCTCACAAATTCAACATGCTCATGGCAATTAATAACACCCCAATTAAATATGATTTGTTCAATTCACCACCATTGTCACAAACGAGAATTTCTGAGAAAGTGGTTTTCCACGGCAAAGGAAGATTTTCGAGAAAAATATGGCCATTAAGAGAGGATACTCCAGCCTTTGAAGACGTGACGACGAGTCAATGAATGTTGCGTCAGATTCTCGTTCGTCGTATTTTTTTCGTTTTCGCATCAAGACGAACTTGATTATTCTGTAGATGTATTCAAAAGCGCAGAAATAAATAATCGTACGTGAACGTAAGCACGTATATTCGCTACATTGTTGGATATCTTTTTTTTTCTTCTTTTTCTTTGGTATAATATATGTTCAGTTTTTAGACATTAAGTGGTTCTTCCTCACAAAAAATGTTTGCGTATAGTTAATGGGTACATGGTTTTTTATTCAAACCATAAAAATTTATTCAACTGAACAAAATCGACTTTTCAGTCCAATATACAGGGTGTACCAAAATCCCCGTATCAAGAAGAAATCCAATATTGATTTTTGAATTTTGAGTCAAAAGTTTCTTTAACTCTTTTTACAAAACTCAAAATCAAACAAGTTATTCAAGTTTGAAATTTCAACAATCAATGCGCTTTTTCAACGAGTGGGGATAAGAACCACGGACAAAAATTTTCATGAATTTTCTTCATATTTTTCTGAGTCAAAAAGTCCTCTGCCACTTTTCGCAGAACTCAAAATAAAAAAAGATATTCGAGTTAGATGTTTTAATTAATCAGATGTCTCAGATTTCAAACTCAAATATCTTCTTCGATTTTGAGTTTTGCGAAAAATGGTAAAAAACTTTTTGACTCAGAAAAATATGGAGAAAATTCATGAAAATTTTGGTCCTTGGTTTTTATCCATACTCGTCGAGAAAGAACATTTATCGTTTAAATATCAAACTCGAATAACTTTTTTGATTTTAAATTTTGCAAGTGGCAAAGGACTTTTGGACTTGAAATTTGAAAAAGGAATATGTGGTTTTTTTATGTAACAGTGATTATTCAGGATCACCGTGTATAATATAAAAGAAATGAAGTCGGATTTTTATAAAGAACTTTTTTGATGAGTAAAAATTCTCCTAAGGTTCAAAAAGAATTCACATTTGGATTCATGAATGAAATTTTATTCAATTTGGTATGGGGCATTCCATATCAAGTGTTCCCACCTAAAAAACTTGTTGCCTCAAATTTTGATGAAACTTTGTACAATTGTTGTCTTAGTGAAGTACTAAGTAGGTTGTTACTAGTAGTATTTTTTCCGCTCTTTAAAAAAAAAAATATATAAAAAATTTTGCAAAATTATTTTCGTTAATTTTTTGAATTTATTTATTTATTAAATGTTTTCTTGGAATGCGACATTTAAAAAAAAATTTTTTTTTCGTTTAAATCAAAGTTTATTCTTTTCTCTAAAAAAAATATTAATACTGTTTTGTGGAAAAACGTAAGTTTATGTGTTTTTTTGCGCGATGAAACTAACGCGTTCGTGCGCCGAGTCAGTGATCAACCGCGACGGGTTCAATCAAAAAAAGATAGGTTAATGAAAGGATGTACTAAAACGATTGTAAAATGATTATGATATTATTATATTATGATTATGATATTTAATCGCATAAATTTCTTTCATTCAATTTATTAAACAAATTAGTCATTCACAATAATTACATTAAAAACGTCAGACAATGATAATTCTAATTTATGGAAAACACAACTTAACTGTACTAGACTCTACACGTATACTGAATGGTGTTTGTACATGAAGTTTTTTTTAAATCGCTTTGAAATAATATTCTCCTCAATTTTTTCACAAAAAACATTCAATTGAAGGTCCCGATTGAATAAGAGGTTTCGCGCTCGGCCAGTAGGCAGGGGAGGGGATGACACGCTGAAGCGCCGGGCTTTCCGAAGCCCGAAATT
>JAPYZL010197020.1:0-10885 GCA_030522825.1 Platygaster orseoliae | reverse complement strand
TCATTTTTATGGAACGCAGGAACGAAATCCTCTTTTTGGAGTACTCGGAAATCAGCAGGAGTTATCAATAAAACCCTAGGGAAATATTCATAAATCCCAGATTACAGGGAAGAAAGTTGCCTGATCCGTGATTAATGAATGTTTCCCAGGGTTTTTGTTGATATTTCCTGCTGATTTCCTAATACTCCAAAAAGAGGCTTTTGTTCCCGCATTCCATAGAAATAAAGTGGTCTTTTTTACGGATACATGGGAAAAAAATTAACATGCGCCAATAGCGCAAAATCGAGTATTTAGCCAAATTTTCAAAAATTCCCCACGACGAAAAAACTCAAAATCAAGCAAAAAGAAAAAACACGTGTCTAATCGATTTCGATGTAAAAATTAAAAAAAATTTTTTAAAAAATGTTTGACCTTAACTGCCTGGACGATTTCATTTAGAATGACTCATACCGAATTCCATCATGTTTTGGAAATTTTTTTATTCTACGAAACCGTCTTTACAGGTTTAAGAGAACTTTTGTGAGAACCTCATTTTTGGTAGAGGAAATTTTTGTCCTAGAATTTTCAAAGTTTGAAAAATTCTTCGAAGTAATGCTGTGGTGTCCCGGCATAACTAAGTCTCCTTTGCTATAAGGCTCAAAATTTATTCAGAATATTATGTAAAATGAGCCTTATGGCAAAGTGGAATTATTCGGTTATGCCGGGACACCACAGAATTTACCCAGCTAGCATGTAATTTTGCAGAAACTCGTATAATATTGCTGCTATGTACTAGTAATATTATCTTTACAAGATTGTGTATGAAGTGTTACTTCAATGTGAATGAGATCTTTTCTTTGAAATATTGCTTTTGTAATGTTTCATCAATATTGTTGCAAGATTGAAATGTTCATAAAACTATAATTTCATCTGTAATATACCAGTAATATCATATCTACAAGATTGTATATGGAATGTTACTGCAATGTTTATGAGATATTTTCTGTAAAATGTTGCTCTTGTAATATTTCATTAATATTGCAGCAATATTGAAATGTTACTAAATATTACTTAAACATTGCTGCAATGTTACTGGAATATAGCTGAAATATGTATGCAACATTGCAAATTCAATTATGGAGGACATATTCATATTGCAGCAACGTTTTTGCAGTCTTCATGCAAGATTTCTGCAACGTTACTGCAAGATGTAATATTTCACTTGCAATGTCTGCAATCTTGAGGCAATATTAAATGCCGGCTGGGTAAAATCATTTTTGTGGAATTTTCATAGTTTTCGAAAAAGATATTTTCTGAAAAACTTGTTCAATAAAAATTTGCTAAACCGCTAACATTCGAAGAATATAAAATTACTTATTTGGAAATTGTTTATTTCAAAAATGTACTGACCTTTGTCATTTTTCTGTCCTTCCAAAGAGGTAATGGATGAAGCGTTTGAAAGTGCTGGCTTTGGTGGCAAAGAAGGCGGTTTATTCGGAATTTCCGCGTTCGTTTTTTGTGGAAAAATCTCGGGAACATCGTTTTCATACTATGAAGACAAAAATATTAACATTTACATATGTTTACTACACTGTTGATTACATATTAAACTATCATTTTCTTGATAGATTTCAAGATACATCATAATTTATTTGGAAGTATTTAAAATTTATGTTATCCATTTTTTTGAAATTTAATATTTATTATTGATATTTTTATATAATATTAAATACTATACAATTTCATAGCTTTTCAACCATAATTTTTAATTGTGTAATTGTCACATATTGTGACTAAGACATTGTAAATGACTTAAAATAAAAAACTTTTTCTTTAATTCAAAATATTAATGGAAAAAGTTTGTGAAATAAATTTGTTCCAAGATGTGTTTTGTAACATTTTGAAATGTTGTTTGAATATTTTTTAAAAAATATTTTTTGTCCTAATAGAATTTTACTAATAAGAATTTGATTTTTTCGGAATTTCACATTTTGAAAACGAAAATTACGATATTTACTCGAATAAATTCAATACCTAATAATGTAATAAAAATAATATTCATACTGTAGTTTTATGATTTTTTAGCGAAAAAAATAGAAAATGTTTGTTCTATTTCACTCATTTTTGAAATGTTTATTTTAAATAAAAAAAATGAATAGTTTAATGTAAGAATTAAAATATCTTTTTTTTTCAGAAAATCTTCGGAATTAGGTATTTTGACTCTGGTAACTTTTAAAATCTGGGATAATTATAGGTTTCTAAAAGAATGTTTCAAAATTCGCAAATCATTGAAGTAATTTGTATTGAAGTAAAGTATTTCGATTCTTTCGGAAATTAATATTTTAGAAATAAAATTTAAAATATTAACTTCAGTAAATATTCAATATTTAATAATGTATCAAAAACAATATTAATTATTATAAGTTTTATCATTTTTTCAGCGAAGAAATTAGAAGATAAAAAATATCTTTCTTTTAGAAAATCTTTTGAGCCTTTAGACACTGTTAACTTCCAAAATCTGGAATAGTTAGGTTTCTAAAAAAAAAATTTCTAAATTCTTAAATTATTATATTTTCTTATTTAAGTAATAGAATTTTCCAAAATTTCACGATTTGCAGAAGAATCAATTTTCTGAAATACAAAATTTTATTACTTACATTTTCCGAAATAGACTCATAGATTTCGTTTATTCCTTCCTGTTCTTCATCTTGCTGGCAGCTCGAGAAACTGTTCGAGTAATAAATACTTTCTTGGGAACTCTCATTAATACTGTTAAGCGATTTTTTGCTGTCTACTCTGACAATTGTCGCTTTCACGATTTCGCTTGAGTGCTCGAAAGTTTCGTATTCGTCCTCGCTTCCTTCCGATTTGATCGGCAAATTTGCTACGAGGTCGAAATTTTTTATCATGCCGAGAGATGTAGATGAATTTTCTTCAATTTTCTCGTGCGATCGAATTTTCGTTCCTGGTTTTGGTGGTGGTGGAACGGACATTTTTTCTGGTCAAAAAAACATTTTATTGTTTTTCTTTACATTAGTCAACAAACTTTTATTCTTAACTAAAATAAGAAGCAGATGAAACTTTTAGGTAGGATTTGTTGATAAGATCGTTTTTGTTTAATAAAAACTGAAATTTGATAATAAAATTAACCCTTTTTTAAATTTTTTTTGTTTAATTTCAGGGGAAACATGTGAATTTAAATATTTCCTGAATTTGATTAAAACCTTTCTTACAATGTTGATAAAAAATTTCGATTGTTTCAGGAACACTATAAAATTCAAGGATTAAAATTCATCTTTTTGATGGTGATTCCCAGTTTAACTTACTTATATGATGATTTGGCACATTTCGCTTCACATTCAAATTTTTATGCAAAAACGATGTTTGTGGTTGCGGCAACAAGTTTTTGTTGACATCTTCGTCGAAATGCTCTGTTTTTGGGCGACTCTGTAATGACACTAGTTGTTCTTGCAACTGTTCAACAAAACTGATCCTTTTGTTCTTAGACTGAGAAACGTTATTGTTAATGTTTATTTCTTTTTCCGCTGTTTCAACGTTTGCGTATGCTCTTTCCGAGAAAACGTCGAAATCGCTATTCGCGTACATACTATTTCTTTTTTCAATTGAAAAAGGGATACTTTCTTCCCTAGACGTGATGTTTTGCCTGAATATTTTCAGGCTTTTATGAAAATCTATGTTGTTTGAAACAACAACAGGACTAGGGTCAATTTGTTTATTGTCTTTTACTTTTTCTTCTTCGTTTTCGTCGTCGAATTCTGTGCCCCAGGAGCTTGAATCACTTGGGTATTCTTCAGTGTTTTTTTCTTGGCTATTTTCCAGATATTTTTCAGGGGACTTTTTGAATTCTTCTATAAAAATTCTGAGGTCCCTGTAAGAGTTTTTTTTTGGTTTATAGTTTGGGCTTGAGGTGATATTTTAAAACTTTTGGCGGGATTTGCTGTCGCGCTACTCTGTCGCGCTGCGGCGTAGCGCTACAACATCATTGATTGCATTTTTAAAATAATTTTTGACAACTGTTGAAATAATGTTGGATTTTTGGGAATGAAGAAAGCGAGTCTGAAATCTTGATTGAAACTTTTCATATACTTTAATTTTGGAATTGTTGACTTACAGAAAATTTTCCATGTTTTCGTAGATCTCAAATAATAGTTTTTAAAGAAATGACCCAATTTTCGAATTTAGTAAATTTTTATCAGAGTTAAATTTGAGAGGAAAAATTTCACATATTTAAAATCTATGTTATCATTTTTAAAATATTTCAGTTTTTCGACTTATAACTTCTTTTTTGTGAATTTCTTAAAACTGTTTGTATTTTTTTTTGACATTGAATTTTTTCACAGAAAAAGGTTTGCATTTTCATATTATTAAAAAAAACATCAAAACTAAAATTTCCGGAACACTTATTCTTTCTTCGAGAGAAAGTTTGCATACATTTAAAAAAATTGTTTACTTTCATAGGTACATTATATTTTTCTGATTTTGACGAAATTGATTGATTTTTGTATTTTTTATAACTTCAATTATAAACAATTTTTGACTCATAAACTATATCTTTGAGGAGAATAAAAAATCATCATTATGATTAATCACAGTTCAAGTTTAATGATGACAAAAATAGCTAAACTTCAATATTTAAAAAATTATGATTTTCTGACCTGATCATTTGTTTCGAAAGATCATTTTTCCAGAGCATCAACTTTCCTTCGGTCAAGTGCTACAAAAATTATTGTAAAATTACTCATTGTCAAGCCATATTTTTTACATAATTTTTAAACTCACTAAAAACTCGTCCCCATCAATCTGTCGTTTTTCGATAGCTGTACAACATTCTTTCAGTCCATTCTGCCAAAAAATCATTCGTTAAAAAAATTTTTTTGCCATTGCGAAAGGCGAAGAAATTTTTGTTCCGCACCTGCCGTTGTATAATCAATACAACTGAACGAAATTATCTACACTTTAAACAAATCTTGCGTGTCATTACAAAAAAAAAAAAAAAAAAAAAAAAAACATGGAAAGTTCGCTCGTCCAAGACCGTGACTAATGCAAATGTGATTATTGTAATTTTCATTGTAACGGAGATTGTTTAAATTAGATAAATGTCGTTTGGAAGAAATTACAGTTGTTTAAAAACATGAAAAGTTTTCGAAACCATATTTTGATTTGCATAACTTAATTTCTAAATCACTTTAAATTCCAAAAATGTTATGGAAAATGTTCTTAGTTTCTTATCATGGCGTTTTTTTAAATCACTAGACAATTTTCGAATTTACATTCAGTATCAGTTCTTTATGAGAAACGAATATTTTTGACAGTTTCAACAACTATTGAGTTTCAAAACTTTTTACAATGTCAGCAGTTTTCAACGGTTTAAATAGAAAAAAGTTTGGAATAAAATTAAATACGCAAAAATTTCGGAAACCAACTTTGTTATAAAAAGTTTGAACTTAAACTTTACACTTGTAGATTTTCATTAGCAATTCATAATTATTGATAAACCAAATGAAAACATAGGTATTAGAATTTTCGAAAACAAAATACTTCAGACTAAAAAAGCCCCCAAATTTTTTCCGAATTGTGCTTTTGAAACGAATATTACAAAACGTTCAAAAAGTTTTTGACTTTTGATCTGGAAATTAAAAACTACAAACTAGATGATAAAATTATAATAATTAAAAGCTTTAAAATCAAGTAAAAAAACGACTGTAAAAACGTATATAACCTGATTTTGAAAAATACATGAATTTTCATTTTAGGAATTCAGAATTTCTGGAATACTTTTTTTTTACTTGATATTCCGTAACCAAATCAATTTTTTTTTTTAATTTTTCCATCAAGATTCACTTCCAAATTCTGCGGAATTCCGCGAACATGAGACTGAGCATTGAACTGACTCATTGACATAAAAAGGAGCGCACTCTCAACACCGAAGTCGTCACGTACACTTACACACTGTGCACAATTTTCATTGTGCACAGCACTCGCGGGAACAATCGTGGTTCACTCACCTTTCGCAGGAGCGATGAAACCTCGAACGTTCTCCAATTCGCGACATTTTCGAAAATTTCACGTCGCGTGGATTTCGCCATAGCGCGTAAAAAGCAAAAGTTTCCGCACGTGTCTCGTCGAGACGCGCGTACATACACTTTTTGTGGGCGAGGTGAACGCGAGGAAAGTAAATACGTTTTTTCCCTTCCACTCGCGGCTCGTTACACGTACACGCGAGATAACAGTATTCGTTAAAGAACTGGTCATGTAGTGGCCAAACGGACATTGCGCGGTCAAATTACTCCGTTCAAACGTCGACATAAAAAAGTAACGTACCCTCTGAAACTCAATCTGTCAAATACGATAGATTTACAGTCAAATCTGACAGGAATGCGGCAACAGCGAATCAGTCAAATTTAACAGTCATTTAGATTGACAAATATATTTAATAGAACTCTACCACCACGAGTTGACTAAATTTTTTGTCATATATATTGATGAAATCTGTTATCTTAGAAAAATATAGCCGTTACTTTTAAATCGAAAATCACTGCATCAAAATATTTAAAAAAGAATGTTGATCGTATTCGTTGGCATTTTGGATTCATATCGATTTTCAAAAAATTTTTAATAATATTTCAGAAAAAGATACTCAAATTTATAAAATCAGTAAAACTTTCTATCTTTTCTATACAATTCCGTTTTGTCCTTGGCAAAAGCATTTAAGATTTCTTGACTTGACAATAGTTTTTATTTTTCTATAATCATAATTTATTTATTTTCAAGTAGTTTAACCGTCCAAATAGTTATAGTCAAAACATTTTCGAAAATTTTTAATTTACGATATTTTTTGAATATTCAACGAAAAATGAGAGTTTATTGAAAAAATTTCTTTAATCGACACATGAATTATGAAGCTACTTAAAGATGAAATAATTGGTAGATTCAAAAAAGAAAGAAATATAAAGAGTTTAAGAAAATACATATAATTCATTTATAACGAAATAAAAAACAATCAAAGAATATATGATAATTTCCTAATTTATTGTTTAATAAATTACTCAATAAATTCATGAATTTATGAATTACTTGCTAAATTAATAATGATTATTACCTATACAGGGTGTCTCAGAATCGACGTGCAATATTTTAACCAATTTTTTTTTCGAATTTTGCTGAGACGAAAAGTCCTCTTCCACTTTTCTCAAAACTCAAAATTGGCCGAGATATTCGAGTTTGAAATTTAACCAATAAACTCACTTTTCCGAGAAGTGGGGGTAAACACTACGGACCAAAATTTTCTGAGATTTTCTCCATATTATTCTGAGTCGAAAAGTCATTTGCAGTTTTTCAAAAAACTCAAAATCAAAATAGATATTCGAGTTTGAAATCTGAGAAATCTGATTGGTTAAAACTTCTAAATCGAATATCTTTTTTTATTTTAGTTTTTTGAAAAACTGCAAAAGACTTTTCAACTCAGAATATTATGGAGAAAATTTCGGCAAATTTTGGTCCGTGGTGTTTACCCCCACTCTTCGGAAAAGCGTGTTTATTGGTTAAATTTCAAGCTCGAATATCTCGGCCAATTTTGAGTTTTGTGAAAAGTGGAAAAGGACTTTTCGTCTCAGAAAAATCTGAAAAAAAAACTGGTTAAAATATTGCACGTCGATTTTTGGACACCCTGTATATTATTTATGTACAAATTTTAATAAATATTGATGTTATTATAATATTTTATTGAAATTTCAATCGTTACCCGTTTAGAACAAGATATCGTTGAATAAAAAAAATATCACTTTTTTATAATTTTGTTGTTAATTATCTAATATTAAAGTATTTTATTCCAAAACATTTTGAATTGTTTTTTTTTAATGAATCAATGAATTATTTTTCATTTATTGTTTCATTTTTTGTCTGTTCATTGCTGCTAAATATTACAAGTGTATGTTAATAAATTCCAAAATAAATGGCATAATTATTTATCATACAATAAGTTAATCGGCAAAATACCAAAGAAATATGTCCCAACAAATGCTGTTAGACTTGTTCTCGTAACGTTTGTTTATAGGGTTGTGGAATTTCGATTGATTTGCAACAGATTCAATAAGTAACGTTTTTACTGACGAATCTGTCAATATGGCGAGAATAAAAGATTTTTCAGTCAAATCATCAGTGACAGATTCAATTAATTAATATTTGACTGATTCAGATTTAGAGAGTACACTCCAAATTAAAAAGCATATTACTAAAATAACTAAATCTATAATTGGATGCGAACTTGAAAAAGTTTTTCTCCAATAAACCTAAACATTTAGTCATGTCGACTTTTTTTAAAATTGATTCCAGGTAAATTTGCTAAAAAAAAAATTTCCGAATCCAACTTAACGAAAGTATTTATATTTGACGTACTTTCCAAAACTCACATTTTTCAGAAAAAAATTCCAAATATTATATTCAAGTATTATTTTTGATTAAAGGTCATTTTTGCATCCATTTTTCCGTAAATAGAATTTCCGTTTAATTTTACATTACCCAAGTATGTTACAATTTTTTATTTACCGGAATCCAATATTTAGATAATTTAGCTCAAAACATCTTTTTATAATTGTTGATTGCAACTTTCGACAAATATACAAACACATGTGTTTGTGTTGCACAAACAATGCATTGCACTCCACAGAATTTTGATGTGAAATTTTGAATAGAATTTGAATATATAAAAATTAAAAATTAAAAAATAAATAACTACTTCATCAAATATTTATGAAATAGAATAACAAACCTAAAAAATAGAAAAAACAAAATTAAAAGTATAGAATAGAAAAAATTTGCCGAATCTTGTCCATGCGAAAAAATTGATGCGAAAAATTGACCGGGTACAATGATTGGATATTGATTTATTTACAATATATTTGATTCAAAAAATCGAAAAAAATTAATCTTCAAATATTAAAAAACTGATCGCAATTTTCACTGTACGCAATTTTTGCTATACACTACTATAATAACTAACATAAAAACGAAAAAATTTTTTGCGATATTGCAAAACTAGCAATAATATTGTAATACTTAATGTATTCTTGTACTTTTTACCAAAGTTATTTCGAAAAGTAAACTCGTTTATTGCTTAATGCCCTACTTTTCTTATGTACAATTTTTTCTAATATAATACAGCGTAGCTTAGAATGTTCAATTTTGAGCATCATGTTGAGTAAAACTGATTAATTTATTTCACAAAAACTGTCGAATCAGAGCAAAATACGACAATGAAGTCTTCAATACCTGGAAATGAAACAAACATAGTAATACATGAATAATAAACGAATAAATAATTAAGATTTATGAGTAACAACCTATTATGGACATATATGAATAATTAAGATAATGTGAATAATTACTAAATAAACATAACCTATTTATCAACTTTTAAATTATTAGGTTTATTAATTAATATATAAACTATATATCAATTTTATTCTAACAAATGGAGCAAATATGTATGCACAATAAAAAAAGGCCGAAATATGCATCATATGCAAAAATATGTGTGTGCATATTTTTATCAATTCTGCTCATGGCACTTGTTTCTTCGTATATTGTAAGAATATAATTGCAAAAATAAATTAAATTAAAAATTTTTAAGCATTGATTGTAAGACATTATTACAACTTTTATAATAGCTCTTGTATGTATAATTGAATAAATTATTGATTTATTTTATACGCACCGCTGACATGCTTTGGAAAGAAACTGTAAAAAATTGCCCTGCTAACAAATAGCTAGGCGCTTGGCATCTGAAGATGATGAATTGTATCGCATAACTATAAGATTTGTTGAATAAAAAGCGATGCCATGGCGATGCGTAAATTGCTTCGCCTATTCCTAAACTTTGAAATCTCATTTGGTCACATGGATAACATATAGCAAACAACTGACATAAATCTCCAATAATGTGAGCGATAAATATCGATCTTTTTACCATTCGTAACTTCACCTGCAAAAAGCATGTCAGCAATAATTCATTTAGCTTTAAAACATGATAAGACAGTTTTTAAATTCAAAACAATTTCGAGAGTTCGATATTGATTTTCTGGCCTAATAAATAAGTATTTACCAAAAATGTTTCAACTGCAACAACACATATCATTATACTCGAAACAACCATTTGAACTAGAACGCTGTAACTGTAAATGTCGTTGAGTTGTCTGACATACCAAAAAGTCACTTTGTGTTTCCGCAGGAAACGTTTTAATTTGTCAACGTTCTGATTCATACTCCATACCCGATTTTCAGTGTTTTTCCAATCTTCATGCGAATTTTCGTCATGAAACTCAGTGTTTTCTAATATTTTATGTTGCAATAACCTCATTTCCCCGGATATACTCATTGCTAGAACGCACAACAGATTATCGAAAGAGCAAAAACACAGTCCCATGTATATTGTTGTCAACGCCTGCAAATTTAATTTCGTTGATATTAGAAGGTACACAGAAATATTTTTTAGGAGCGGTTTTCCACAAATATACGTTTTTTGTCTTGGAGTTTTAAAAAATATTGAAATATTTTCAGGGAAATAAAATTAAGGGAAATATAAATTTGAAATATTTTCAGGGAAATAAAAGGATTTTCCGTACTAGCAAAAAGATGTGTTGTTTCAACACAACTTGACAGAAAGATTTTTTTTGCAGTAGTAGCTTATTTTTTTGTTGCCTCAACAAATCTTTTTGCTGCTACAACAAATCCTTTTTTGCCATGTTTCTCTATTTTTTCTCTATTATTTCTATTTTTTAATACTTGTATTATAATACAGGGTGTCCCAAAGTCCGCGATAAAAAAAAATCCTGAATTCCTTTTTCAATTTCGAGTCGAAAAGTCCTTTACTACTTTTTGCAAAACTCAA
>JAPYZL010196968.1:0-13354 GCA_030522825.1 Platygaster orseoliae | reverse complement strand
GAGTTTCGCGAAAAGTTGTAGAGGACTTTTAGTCTTAGAAAAATCTGAAGAAAATTCATACAAATTATCGTCCGTAGTTTTTGATACACCCGTATATTATATGCGTCTGAAGTTGACTCTCAGAGGTAAACGGTGTGCAGGATTGCGCGAGAATGACTCGACGGATTTGGATAAAATTTTGAACATTTATTGAAAATACTATAACGCTGGGATTGACATTTCGTTTTCTGAAAAAAAAAATTTTTTAATATGTTTGTTTCATAAAAAAGAGTAAAAAAAACGAAAATTTTTGTATTATGGTGTAAAATTAGAAAAAAAAATTTTTTCTTTTTTTCCAAGAATGTCACTTCCAAGATGACATAATTATCTACATTTTTTATAGTCAATTTTTTGTTATAGGTACCTTCAAATCGGCTGTATCTTGCACACCGTTTACCGCTGCGCGCAGCGCAGAGTCAACTTTAGACGCATATATAATGTACTCTATCCAAGATTTTTACAAACAATAAAATTTTTTTTACTCTTATAATAAAGGAATATATTTGTGTCAAGTTTGATGAATCTAACATTTGTAATTTTTTTTTGTCTACATACAAAGTTCAGTTACGATTTCGGCCGAAATGATAGAACGGCCCCCTTAAAATGAATAAAAATCTACAAAGTTTTTTAGTATATAATACTAATTATAATATTACTAAATTTGAAAAATTTTGAATATTTCGGTTTGACTCATGAGTTTTGCGAATTTAGAAATATTATTGAACTTTGGAAATTATGAAAGTCGCTAATGAATCTTGGAAATTTTAAAAATTTGTAGACTTCTTACAAAGGTTATTGGCATTTAATATGATTTTTTTTTTGTAAATTATTTATGATAATGTTTAAAAATCTAAAATAATCAGAAAAACTTGTAGAATTTTAAAAAACTACGGAAGATCTTCAAATTCCAAGGCCTGGAAAATTTCAAAGATTGTTATAATGCAGAAAAGTTTGGAGAATTCAAAACATTTTAAAAAATACAAAAGAGCTTACTAAATTACTTGAACTATGATAGTTTTGTTGTTTTGTTTTTGTTGTTAATACATTATTGTAATATGTAAAAGTATTTAGAATTTGTTCATCTATCAAATAAATAAATAAATATTTCTTAGAGAATATGTATGATAATGTTTTATAGTTTTCAAATAAAAAAATGAGAAACTTAAAAAGTATTAAATACGAATAATCTTCAAGTGATTTGGGAACACTTTGATTTGAATGTTTTAATTTTTGAAAAATCATAACAATACAAATTATGGAAATTGATAAAAAAAATTTAAACATTCCAACAAACATGTAGACTTTCGAAAAACTCTCATTTACTTATTAGACTCTTCTTATTAACATACCTACTTGAAATATGCACAATTCTTATTTTTATTCTTTTTCAAAAAAAATTATAATTTAAAAAAATACAGAAAGTGTATGAGAATTTCTTCAAATCATTCAAAAAGACATACTTTTTTGACCAAATCACATTACTACTACTCAAAATCACTTTCTGAGAGAATATCCAGAAATAAGGATCATGAAACATCAATGAATATTACTTAAATTTATAAATTAGATCGAAAAATTTGAAAAACTCATAAAATCATTTCCACTTTATTTCTAGAATAAAAAAAGTTCAATTATTAAAACACTTTCAATACAAAACATATAAACACATTAGAATTACAAACTAATTTTGAAATAATATGCGTTTTTATGTGCCGAAATTAAAAAATCTCGTTATTCCTTTTAAGTCAGGAGAACAAAATTTTATAATTATTTAATAAACTTGTCCCCTCCCCTTCACAACTTTTTGTTTAAAATACTGATTACACTTTTAACAAAAATAAAAATAATGAATTTGACCCCACAAAGTTCATTTGTAACGTTCGAAAATATCGAAAAATTACAAATTTCTGTTTTGAAAAAAAATGAACATGGCTGAAAGTGCACGAGTAAAAAAAAGAACGCGACATTAACTTCGATTTGTTTCTCACGAATAAAGCCAAATCATTCTATACCGGTATTTCCAATTTGCAGGGAAATTGAAAATGCCTTCGTAATCAAATATCTACACAGTCACTAAAAAACAATTTTGTTCTTGGAAACGCGCGTTTATGAAATTGCGTGGGAAGTTCCACGTTGTGTCATCGAGTCTGAAACCGTCAGAAATAACAGGGGAATTTCGTCGATTAACAGTAACGTGAAGGGAGAGTGAAAATACAAAAGCTGTGGGTGCCACACTAATATTTATGGGCCCATGCATTCGTTCTCCCTCTTTAAAAGTTATACCTAACGATTTACAATGACGAAAGTTTTGCTGAAAACAAAAAAATGTACAATTATCATCATCATTACAATTTCTTTTTCACTCTAGTAGAATTTTCAAAATCGTGCGAACCATTAACCTAGACTTTTTTTCGAAGGCCTTTCTTCGCAATAACGGAACGGACACACTAATGAAAACTTTTTCAAAAACATACATTCATTGTACAGTGAAAGGTCTAATAAATAAATAAAGTACGTTCTAAAAATCGGAATGTTTTTTTGCGGTAAAATTCCGGAAAATCGACTGGAAAATCTGCCAACACTTACTGATAAATATCACCTTATTTTACTTACTCAATAATTTCAAATGAAGTTTCTTGAAATTTTTATTCAACTAACAAACAATTCAGAATTGACAGTTACAAATATTATTTTTAATTCATTGTAAGAAATCGACTGTTTTCGTAAGATTTTTAGTATTATACTTCTATATTTATGTTTATTACGATACATGATTTTAGGAAATACCGACGAGAAAAATTTTTTTGCTGTGCAATTCCGAAAAATCACATGGAACAACTGCTGTCACATAGAAATACACCCTTGAAGGATTCTCCAAACGACGCCGGCGTCTAGACGCCGCACGATGTCTCACGCACTGACTCATGCGTGCACGCAAATAAGTCTCTGGAAACACCCAAGTTACGCCTAGGGAAAAGACGAAGGGCAATTAAGTACGCGCAATGTACGATATGATGTCCGGCGACGTTCGATAATAATTGCCGTACTGGCGTCATCGTGCGAATTTCTCATAATGATGCACGAAAGAATGATTCCTTGTGTAATGATTATGCATGCCCAAGGGTACAGTAACAGGGAAAGGGAAAGGGAGTGTTGTGACTATATTCAGTAACTTTGGGATGGTATCTATCGTGCATAAATTTTTTGTGCATTGTTGATTTTTTGCATAGATTTATTGTACATATATATTTTTTTACAGCGGTTGATTGTGCATAATTTTTTGTGCAAACTGAAATTATAGTTTGCTTTTTAAATACAAGAAAATCGTTGCAACAATCGATGAAAAATCTGGATTGCGTCCTCAGTGATTTTGGTTTTTATAAAAAATGGCTGGATTCTTATAAGAATCGTAAATTTCTTACAAGAATTTCGTTTTTTATAAAGTCGACCTTCTAAAATATTCTCATGAAAAAAATTTTATTAGAAAGTGACCTATAGAAACCTCAGGAAAAAATTTTTCTTTTAAAAATCTGTTACACGTTTATAACAATTCCGAAATTTTGTGAAAGAAACCGTATAAAAAATATGAACATTGGAAACGAAGAATAAAGGGAACTCTGAAAATATAGTCATTAATTGAAATTAAAAAATACTAATGACCTGAAAAACTTAGAAATACATTTTTTTGGAAAAACTCCCTGAATAGACAAATTTCTTATAAAACAAATTTTTTTATAAATTTTATACAAAAAACAATATTTTTAAAAAAATTATTTTCTACGAATATTTACAGGAAATATAATTTAACAAAAAAAAACTTTTCTCATAAGGTTTTCATGAGGTTACTATTTGAAAAAGGTTTTTCTTATAAGAATTTTATAAGGTCGATCTGATACAAGTTATTTTTATTAAAGTGTTTTCGGATTATTTTTCTTATTATTGTGGATAAATTATCATGATTAATTATCATCAATAATTGTATTCTTAAGAAGCGTTTGTAAATTTAAGGTTGCTTATTACAATTTGATATAATTCTGAAAAAAGATATGGTTTTTTATGAATGTCAACAGTTATAATATGCACAATGAGCTGCTGCAAAAAAATCTGTATGTACAATGTGAACAATGTAACATGCACAATGTTAACAATATACAGAAAATTTATGTAAAATTGATACGTTCCTGTAATTTTGACTTACACAGTATCAAAAATGAATGTCTTTTAGTGTTATTACAGTTTCAGAATAAATATTCAGTGGATTCACAAATTAAATTTAAAACAATTTAACTATCTTTTTCTTAGCATATTTGTTAGTTTTCCATAAACTACAAATAATCCGTAACATTTTCTGCTTATATTGCTTATCATTAGAGTTGATAAAATTATGCACATGCATATTTTGAACTGTTTTCAATGTGCATGCATATTTTCACACTTTAAGGTAGTTCCTGCATATATTTTCTCTATTTGTTAGAGAAAAGTTGAATTTAATAGCAAATTTTGTTAGGAATCATTAAGATTTTGTACATGTCGTTAAAACAAGTGAAACACGACACGTAAAACATTTTTTAGAGAAAATACACTGTCCTTTATTGGTAAATTTTCAAAAACTTGTAACAACATGCATTATAAGTTGTGTAAACGGCACGTTAAATATTACAATGAAGGAATAATAATTTGTTTCAAGCACTTAATTTAACCCTAGAATGGTACACTCACTTTCTTTACCTTAGAACGGTACACTGGGGTACAAACGTACCCCACGCGTTTGATTGCAATTTGTGCAAGTAAAAATGTATGAAAATGGGGTTAATAATATATCATTTTCTTCGTTTTTTAATTGCAAAGACAACTGTGTAAGTGGAAGTACGGCATTTTGTACATAAATAATAGATAAATTAAGTTGAACAAAAAAGAAAATTCAAAAAACGTGGTTTTGACTTTTTTTATAAAAACTACAATAACTTTGCGAATTTTTAACCGATTTAAAAAAAATAAAATGATCCTAAAGGTAAAAAAAATTCCCTAGAAACGGTATATTTCAGAATTTCGGTTTTTTTTTTTTTGAAAAGTGCGATTATTTGGGGAAGTGAAAGTAAAAAAATTGGATTTTAGAAAATATCACGAAAAAAGCTGGAAAATTATTTGAAAAATTTATTTATAATTGCTAATACATTGGAATATAATATTACTAGAAAATAAAATGAACGAATCAAATTTTTTAAATTGTAACATAAAGATCACTGAGAATGAGAAAAAAATTTTTCTACTTCAAAACTGAATTAAATTAGTTGAATAAATGATAAAAAACGATTACGCAATAATGATTGTTATTTACGTGGTAAAACAACTGATATTAGAAATAATATTCTCACGAGTCACATTTTCACTGACAGCACGAAACGCCAACGGCAACGGTACACTGGGGTACAAATGTCAACTTTGACTCCTCTTTCCAGGAAGGCCAAAAGAAAACTGGCTTTACCACCTTTTTTTTCTTTTTATATGAACTCTAAATTGAATTATGGTTATGGTCCCAGGTTGGAAAATTCCGAATTCTCGTTTTGACATGGCTCTAAAGATGGCTTGAGGTACATTTGTACCCCAGTATACCGTTCTAGGGTTAATTTTGTCATTTCTAATCAATTTTTTTATCTAATTTTTTCAGCGTACGTTATTGATTTTTAGGTATGTTTGAGCCATTTTTTGTGCATATACATTTTTTTATTGTTTTTCGTGCATATTTTTATAACCAAGACAAAAAGTTTTCAATCACATGAAATTTTTTCCGTTTTTCATTGACTGCTTTTAACGTATTTTTTTTTATTTTTTCGAGTATTTATGCATGTTGATGATTTTCTAGTACTTTCATATGGATTTCTAAACAGATTTGTATAATTCGATGCAGTAGAATTCAGGGTTTTTTAAATGTTAAGTAGCGAAATGGATTTTTCCGAAAATCATACCTGTATAAATTTTCAATACTCAATATATGTTTCAAATTATAAAAAAAATTGTGTGTTTTTCAGTATTCACCAAATTTGACCCAATAAGCACTTATGGTTTTTTTTTATTGCAACAAAGATTTGTAGAATTTAATACTTAATAATCCAAAGTCAAATTAAGTATGAGTATTTTGATGGATTTGTCATAAAACAGTTTTCTTGCAGGTTATAAGTATTTTGTGAATTTCAAGTACTGTAAGTGTTTTTTGAATTTCATAAATATTTTTACAATTCATAAATGTTTTTGACATTTTCATCGTTTTCAACATAGATTTTTAGTACTAGATGTTGTACAAGGCAGAGTTTAATGGATTTTTAAGAATTTTAAGAATTTTAGAAAATTCGAAACAACATATCATAATTTTCTGTAACCGACACATTGAACTTGACGTTAAATAAGTTATCATTTCTTTTAAACATATACTTAAACTTTATCATTTATAATTAAAATGCATGTTTTTTATCTTTTGTGTTTTTTAACATACCATATGTATATTGTTCGGAAAATCCATGCAATTTTTTGTCCATATTTGCATGCGTTTTTCATTATTTTCCGTGCATATTTTTATCAATCCAGTTCTTCATACATGCATTAATTACATCTTGATGGCTTTTGTCGGTTTTTCCAAGTAATCCTTAACGACAAAAAAGTTTCTGTGGTTCCACAAAGTAACTTCACTATTATTGTGCGTCACAAAAAAGGAACAAAATGTAAATATGACTCAATTATTGACCGAGTAATTCGTTTTATCATACGCGTCGTAACGGCTGTCGCGAAGTCTATTACGGGCTAACTTATTCATGGACCTGTTGGAGCGTTCGAGATACGTTTAGGGTAAGAGCAGTTGTAAGTCACTGTTCGCGAAGGGTGCGAAATCTCCGAAATTGGCCTGTTCAAGATGCGAGTGTGCGGCGATTTCGGCGATTTCATTTAACCACGAACATCGGCCGGGGGCTGATCAGTCAATTTTCACGCTCCGCGAGGCTTGCAGATAGTTATTCAGAATCGGGGGCACCCAGAAAATTTTAAAGGGTTCTTCACTTGAACACCCCTTTCTTACTCGTACAAGAAAAAAGAAAAAAGTAAAATTTAATATACATATAAGATAATTTTAGGGCTGTTAAAAGTCAATTTCAATCAGGATCGAAGAGTTCTATACATAGAATTGGAAAATTGAAAAGTATTATATTATCTGACAATTTTTGATCAGCCTCTGATTTTGGTTGAAAAGGACAAAAAATGTGATTTAATCATTACGGGAGCGTAGTCGAAAAAATTTTTTGAAGGGAAAAATCTTCATTTCATTTATTTATTTATTAACAACCACAAAATTTGAAAGAAATTTCAAATTCCTTAATAAATTAATAATATTTATTATATTATAAATATATAATCATTAGTAATATCATCATAATTAAATAATAATATATGTAATATAATTCAATCACTTAATTCCTTTCAATTCCTTTTTTCCTTTTACTATAAAACTTAGTATTTTTTTCTAGTATATTTCTAGATCAACAATTTTTCTATGAATCCTCGTATACATTTTTTACAATTTAATTCTCTAGAGTTCGAAGTTTTGTTAGTCCTCATATAAAGAGATTTCAATTTTTATTACTATTTACTGGATGTAACAAATTTTTCAATTTCTTTTCATAAACTATTGAATAATCATGTTAATAACAAAATTTCTTATTATTATCTTATTGTTATTATCTTATTATTATCTTATTGTTAGATTGACGATTTATTTCTAATTTGAAGTCTTCCTTTTTGTTAAACTTGTTTAAGAACTACATGATAGTCAAAACTCGTTTTCCAATGATTTCAGAGTTCACTCTCATAAACCATTATTGACCAAATCCACATTTTCGATTATGCTCGACAATATTGACACAAAAGGAGCACGCGTCAAAAGCCGTTGGTAGCGGCAGATGTCTGCTTTTCATTTTTCAAGAGGCGTGGGCTGAAAGTACAATAGTACGTTTTTCTTCCAATTACTTAAATTATAAAAATTCACCAAGCTCGTGCCCCTATCATCGAAGAAGTGAAAAATGACACGATCAAATAGTCATTGATTTTTATCTCTCAAGTTTTATATCTATTAACTTCAATATCCTCCCCGAAAATATTTTTTATGAAAAATAATATTACTGCACAAATTTCATAATTATTGCTCATTTCCTGGCATTCCTGGACATGACAATGGAATATATTTCTGTCACATAGAAAATCATCTAATAAAACGATCATGAAAAAGAAATCAATGACATTGAATACACTTAAAATTATAGGTAAAGAAAATTATTAAAAAAATTCAGCTTCATCATTTTTTTAAATGAGTCATTGTTTCAACTAGACTTTTTTAAAGTTGAGCTATTTTTATTTTATACTTAGTTGTCTTTTTAATGCACAAACAAAAATTTTTTATTAAATATAGTATGTTGAAATACACAAGTATGAACTAAAAGTTTACTAAAATTGGTAAATCAAGGCTCCTGAAGTTACTGATGATTGCTGATTTCGTTTACTCGGTAAATGCTTAGGTAAACTTCACCGCTTATACAATAAAGCGAGCGGGAAAATTTGCCTGCTCAATCTGTCGCTTCGCGGGGAAACCCATTTCGATGCAAATTCATTGCTGCGCCCTTTCGACGCCACTCATCGCAAAATAGGCGTACCCTCCTCTTTTTATGCACCTACGTGAGAAACCAATTTTCTTA
The DNA here is from genome assembly GCA_030522825.1 of Platygaster orseoliae. Taxonomy (NCBI): domain Eukaryota; kingdom Metazoa; phylum Arthropoda; class Insecta; order Hymenoptera; family Platygastridae; genus Platygaster; species Platygaster orseoliae. The sequence goes on along the minus strand of JAPYZL010196968.1, from coordinate 4,583 downwards.
CGACATTTACGCATTAGGTTACGAAGAAACTACGCAAATCTATTAAATAAAAGTTAAACTTGAACACTAAATGCAAACTGTTGTATAAAATGTAAATTACAGTAAGAAAATTCTTTTGTATAAACTTTTACAGTTAAATTCTTAATTCTTCAAGATTACAAAAACTACTTAAATCTAATAGAGGAAAATCAAATTCATTACTTCAGTATTAAAGTATAAAATTCGAATATAAAAAATTATGCACAATCAAAATACTACTTCATTTCAAAAATCTACCAAAATCATATCTTTTTAATTTCCTTTTCTGTTTAAGGTCACATAATATAACTCCAGACATTTTTTTTCAGTATCAAACTGAACTTCATGTTGGAGAAATAACATTACGAATAAGGTCTTATTGAAAAATATATAAGACGTTCGAGGGGATGAACGATATGTGCTGATGTGTACGTTTTTTAAAAAAAACTTTGCAGACAATCCAGACTTGAGACAATGAATAGTTAAAGACTTCAGCATTCGAAAAAAACAAATTAACTATGCTGATTGCTGGATCAATACCAAATTACACCAAAGTAATAACTGGCAAAAACCTTAACTACAAAAGTACGACGAAGTGTTTTCTTTCAAACTTTTTTTTCACATGAACGCGCTCATTACGCTTAAGAAAAGATGCTTCATTTTATTTACACCAGAGAAAAAGTTTTAATTAGAAATTTATTGTTCCCTTAATTTATTATTTATTAAATACGTGTAAAAATATATAGTTTGTATTCACTGAAATTGAATTTATTTCTTATCCAGTTCATTTATGAGTTTAGAATTTGAAAAAAAGAGCACAGAAAACAAATAATTAAATTGATTGAATCTTCGTTTATTAGACATTCTGAATGCTGAAAATTTTGAAAATCCTGCATTGTTTGAATTGTTATATTTAGAATAAAGAACAAAATTAAGTTTTTTTTTAGTTTTTGACGTAATGACAATTAGTAAAATTTACTACTTTTGTTTTTTATGTTGTCAAACAACGTAGAATGTCAGTGAAATTATTTTCGTACTTGTCCGCGCACGTGGAGTAATAATTCAATAAAATATTAAGTAATGGCTGATCATAAAGTTGACATGATTGAAGTTCTGCAGCGTGATTAATTTATCCCCAATCGATGAATCTTCCTGCGTTATTGACACGAATTATATCCCCATACTCTATATGAAAAACAATAGGGGCTACGTCGATAATAATCAACGATCGGTATAAATGTAAACGTTAACGTTGACTTTTAAAAACAGATACGAAAAAATGAAAACAAAAGTAGCAAAAATATTAATTTTGAAATTTTTTTTAGAAGTGGTCCCTTAATGAAATATAAGAACTTTGGGACAAACAAAAGAAATTTCGGAATTTAACAATGCGTGTCATAATATAAGTTTTTGAAAATTGCATATGAAATATATTTTTTCCATTTGGAAAAATCTTAAAAATTATCATTATTTTCGGGGTTTGAAGATTTTCATAGAAATGTTAAAAACTGTCTACCATATTTGTACATTGAATTATTTTTTGATTATCAAGAATTTAGAAAATGATACACGGGTACTGAAGTTTAACGGAATTTTCCGAATTTTCCACAATTTAAAATATTTGTACTGAGTTCTTGAAATCTCGCTAATTCTTTGAATTTCATCAAATGATTCACGGAAATTGAATTTTTTTATTTTTTTCTTTTAGTTTTCAAACATTTCCAAAATTGTATTTTAAATATAAACTATTTACAGATTTCTGCATTTGATGAAAATTTATATCTAATTACTTAGGATTTTTAGTATTTTTTAATAACTTATCAATCGTTCAACATTTTTGATAAAAAAAAACGTGATTGTGCATGTTTAAAAAATAGATAATAATGAAAACTCTACATAATTTATGAACATGAACATACATGTCAAATTCTATGGATTTTCCGTATTTTCAGAATCGTTGACATCTTTTTTGTTTTCAGCGTTCTATGATTTTTCTGAAACTTCTTAATTATGAAAGTGATACGAATTATCCAAAACTTCTATGTAAATAATCAGCCAACTAATATAGATTTTTTATGATTTTTCATTACTTTTCAAGCTTTGTAAATTTTTAAAAAAAAGTTTTTTAAAAAGTTTTGCGAATATTAAAAACATATTACAATAAACAGAATGTATGGAATTTATTCATAACATTATGAAATTCAGCAAGTTTTTGTGATCATATAAAATTATTGCTAATTTTATGATAATTAATGTTTTTCTGTTGTACGAAATAAAAAAATTTGAAATATGATACCTGCTTTTTACGAATTTTTTGAATTTTATGAAAAAACGACCAATTCATTGGGTTTTTTCGCGAATTTCTATTCCTTTTCAAGTTTTACAGATTTTCACGAAAAAATGAACCATTATCGTACATGTATAGAAGTAAAAATATGATAATGAACACAGTCTACAAAATTTATGAATGTTTCATCAATTTTACAATTGTCTAAATTAAATAAAATCATTAGCAATCTAGGAAGTTAACAACATTTTCATTTTTGCAGAATTTTCGGAATTATAAGTGTAGTTCAAACTATTCAAAACTTCTTGAATTTCAAAGATTTCTAGTCGAAGTCATGAGGATTTTTCGTAGGGGAGAGGCACGTAAGTTGAGTCTGCACGGTGGTTGAGACAGCTGAATATTTTCACTTCATTACATTCAGGACTGAAATATTCATGCTTTTAGATATTAATTTCATTAGTAGAAGGGTCATTCTAAATGAAATCGTCCAGGCAGTTAGGGTCAAAAATTTTTTTTTGCATGAAATTTTTTTTTTAGTTTTCACATAGAAATCGATTAGACACGTATCTTTTCTTTTTGCTTGATTTTGAGTTTTTTCGTCGTGGGGAATTTTTGAAAATTTGGCGAAATATTTGTTTTTGTGCTATTGGCGCATGTTAATTTTTTTTTAGATGCGATTACTTTGCGAAAAAATGACGGATCTTTGAAATTTTTTTTGCTGTTTTTAGTTAAAAAGTCCCTCTTAAAGAAAAAAATATAGAACATGATACTTTTCCACAAAAATTTTTTCTATTGTGATTCTTAGAAAAAAAAAAACGAAAAATATTTGACCTCAAAAATGTCGGATTGCATCAGTTTTTTTCCTTCATATTTTTATATGAAATAGTTATATATATAAACAAAATTATGTAGTAGCCCCTATTTGCCAAAATTCTTTGTTTGGGAATTATGATTTTATAAAGTTATAGTGACAAATTATTCAGTAATTTTAGGCTTCATTTACAAACAATGCTATCATTTCGCTAAAAGTGACTCAATCGTTATGCTTTTTTTCCGCCATCAGTTGCAGGTTCATTTTAGAAAAGAAAATTTCAAAGACAAGTAATTTTTTGGAAATAATATGTCATGATCATCTTTCAAATGTACTAAAAATTAAATGAGTTGAAGCCCAAAAATTTTACCAATGCTTCGATTTTTCCATTCTTAATTTGTGTTTTCGATTAGTATTATATACTGACATGTATCACAAGCATTTTTAATAAACTGAATATCGTTTTTGAATGAGTTCTGATTTTTCTATTTCCATGTGATTGCATTACTTTAAATAGTTTCATTATCTAACAAATTACTTTATCCAAATTATGTGTTTTATCTTGTAGAGATGGTTATGAAAATCCATGAGCATATCTAAACTTTTCACATTTTTAAATATTTTCAAACGTGTTGCATTCACAGAAAATAAATAAAATCAACATTAGTTTCATTCAGCTAAAAAAATACAATGTTTTTTTTACACATTTCTTTTAAGAAATATTCCCATACATTGACATTTATTGTACTAAAGTCCATTCATGCTGGCATGTTCTTATAATGTACAAATTGGTTTTACTTTTAGTTTTTTTGACCTTTTACGCATGCGTTGATCGTATATTTTTAATTAAACTATGCTCCAAATGTGTCCATCGAATTACTCAAAGCTCATGACGTACAGAAGTTCAGAAAGATCAAAAGAACCCACTGAAGCACTGTTGCAGCAATTAAAGGATTACGATCGATGCATGCATAAAAAGCCAACAAAACTATAAGTAAAACTGATATGTACATTATAAGAACATGCCAACATGAATGGACTTTAGTAGAATAAATGTCAATGTATGGGAATATTTCTTAAAAGAAATGTGTAAAAAAAACATTGTAAATTGCCATTTTGTTACCTGAATGAATGTAATGTTGGTTTTATTTATTTTTCGTGAACGCAACACGTTTGAAAATATTTAAAAATGTGAAAAGTTAAGACATGCTCATGCATTTTAATAACCATCTCTACAGGATAAAACATATAAATTGAAGAAAGTAATTTGGTAGATAATGAAACTATTTAAAGTAATGCAACCACATGGAAATAGAAAAACCAGAACTCATTCGAAACGATATTCAGTTTATTAAAAATGCTTGTGAAACATGTCAGTATATAATACCAATCGAAAACACAAATTAAGAATGGAAAAATCGAAGCATTGTTAAAATTTTTGGGCTTGAACTCATTTAATTTTTAGTA
>JAPYZL010196912.1:0-10387 GCA_030522825.1 Platygaster orseoliae | reverse complement strand
GAACCAAACTTTACCTAAATTTTCTTCATATTTTTATGAGTCAAAAAGTCCTTTGCCACTTTTCAAAAAAACCGAAACAAAAAAAGATATTCGAGTTTTAAATCTAAGAAACCTGATTGGTTGAAACTTCTAACTCGAATATCTTCTTTTGTTTTGGTTTTTTTGAAAAGTGGCAAAGGACTTTTTGACTCAGAAAAATATAAAGAAAATTTGGATAAAGTTTGGTCCGTGGTTTTTATCCCCACTCCTCGTAAGAGCGCGTTTATTGGTCAAATTTCAAAGTCAAGTAACTTTTTTGATTTTGAATCATGTGAAAAATGGCAAAGGAAAAATTCTCTTAGAATTTCATGAGAAATCCATGATTTCGAGGATTTCCGCACACTGCGACACACTCTGTATAGTAATTTCTACCATATTTTAGGATTTCTTACCTAAAATGTGGTAAAAATTACTATATTTTTGGGGAAAAATCACAAAATTTCACCGTTTTCCAGCGAATCCTGAATCTTTGGTAATTTTTGCCATTACTTTTTTTTCGGGCAAATAGCTGAATTTTTTATTATGTGAAAAAAAAGGAATAAAATATTTTAATTGCATTTTTGAGTGAATTTTTAAAATTTATTCTATGATTAAAAAATATGATGAAAAATAAAAAAAATTTTAATTAGTACGCTTTTTTGTTTTTTTCTAAAACCCAAATTTTTTGTGACTAAATTCTGAATATTAAAAAAGCAATAAAAATTAAAAAAAAATGCGTTTCAGAATGTGTTGTAATTTTTTACTTACAACTTAAATTTCGAGTAATTTAACTATGAATCATGAAAAAAAATCGAAAATAATGGTCAAAATTACGAACTCTAAGTTATTAGTTATGTTTATTATAATACTATTATTTAACATTTCATTTTCCAATTATATATTTTAATTTCTAAATGTTGAATATCATGAAAATTTTTTTGTTTGCCTATTAAGAGTGGAAAAATTGCTGAATTTTTTAATATGTGAAAAAAAAAGAATAAAACAATTTAATTGCATTTTTATGTCAACTTTTTTGTATATTTATTCTATTATTCAAAAATATGATGAAAAATTTAAAAATAAATGAAGAAATGTTCAATTTGTAGTTTTTTTATTATTCAGCCAAAACCGAAACTTTTGGTGATTCAATTCTGGACATCAAAAAATTAATAAAAATTCCTAAACAAATACTACATTTCAGAATGTGTTGTAATTTTTGATTCTAAACTTAAATTTTGGGTAATTTAACTCTGAATTATGAAAAAAATCGAAAACAATGGTCAAAATTGTGAACTCCAAGTTATTAGTTTTGTATAATATAATATTATTATTTTATATTTAATTTTTCACTTAGATATTTTAATTCAAAGAATGTAAAATACCATGTAAATTTTTTTGTTCGTTTACTAATAGTAAACAAATAGCTGAATTTTTTATTACATTGAAAAAATGCATCAAATATTTCAATTGCTTTTTGAGTACTTTTTTTTTTGTATATTTATTATATGATTGAAAATACGATGAAAAATAAAAAAATTATTGAAGAAATTAAAAATTTTTAGTTTTTTTACTATACAGCCAAAACCAAACTTTTCGTGATTTAGTTCTGAATATCAAAAAAGTAATAAAAATTCTTAAACAAATACTACGTTTCAAAATGTGTTGTTAATTTTGGACTCTATACTTAAATTTTGAATAATTTAACTTTGAATTATGAAAAAAATCAAAAACAATGGTCAAAATAGTGAACTCCAAGTTATTAGTTTTGTTTATTATAATATTATTATTTTACATTTAATTTCTATTAATCATATATTTTAATTTGAAGAATATAAAATAGCATGTAAATTTTTTTTGTTCATTAATAGTAAAAAAATTGCTGAATTTTTTATTATGTAAAAAAAGCATAAAATTTCACCTTCCAAACAAAGACCCGAACGATCTGCCAAAACACAGCCAATGATATTTCCAGTGGTGTTTCTAAAAAAAAAACAACAATGTTTACAGCTCAATTAATATGCATAAAATATTTTTTTACGAATTTGTAGCATACACTTTGTCCTCCAATATTTTTTCCAATGTTTGTTCCATTTTCCAAGATTAAACGTCCGAGCACGTTCCAAAATTCGCGTGAATATTCGAAATATTTATTATGTGAAAATCAGCCAATGTTGATTGTGAAAATTGCACAAAAATGCAGAAAATGAGTCATGCAAATCAAAACAATAATATTGAATTCATGTTTGATGGCAAAAAAAATCCATCTCAAAAGGCAAAACAAAACAACACGTCATTGCATCATATGTTTCTGTATGTGTATCTATCAGTGTACATTAGCCACGTGCAACGATAGAGTTAAAAAACATTATTCTATTATTCAAACACGTAATTTACACGGAAAACAACTTCATCGGCCTTATTTATTAAGCTACAATTTATATAACCAAGAACACACACACACACACACACACACACACACACACGAGATGTATGCACACTTGGATGACTCGAGCTGCAAGTGCCTGTAGTGTGTAGTGTCTACGTACTCATTTTACTGAAAAACGCGACGTGACTTATTCGGTGTCAACAATGGCTGGTAAGTGCAACGTAAATTTTTACCATCTACACTTGCGTGAAAAAAAGTTATCCTCAATTTTTTTTTTACCGTTTAAAAACTTACAGTGCACAATCATGATGCGTAGGTTTTATTACTCACAAAAAAAATCAAAAGTATCGTCAACATATTACCGTTTTTGCACTTTTTTCCCGACATTGCGCCAACGTATTTTCTTCGCATTTCGCTTTTGAGCTTATATTTCAGGTTTTTTCATCTCTATTTGTGTGAAATATGATCGATAAACTGTATTTTTGCAAATCAAAATTTTTTACCCGAAAATATGTTAAGAAAATAAGTTCAAATTATTTATTGTTCCGATGTTGATAAGTGTGCAATTTTTTTTGGAAACCTAACCTGTGCCATCATCATTTTATACTGTCATATTTTCTAATTTAGTATTTTATATTGAATAATTGTGTACGTTTTTCACATTTATTTAAATTGAAAATAATTATACCAATATTTTTTTAAAGTAGTTGTTCCTTTGTGTTTTTTTTTTTATGAAAAATACTACATAACAATTATTCAATATATTTTGAAATTTTATTGACGATTTCTGTCTTAAAAAAATTACATGTCAACTTTTTTTAAATGAAAATGACACTTTATTTTGCAGAAGGAAATTCGTACAAAAATATGCTGCAAATGATCGAAGTTGAGGGGGAGCGTAAAAAATATTATGACTTGAGCAGTTTCGGCACAAAATATGGTAATTCATGTAAACATATGCCATTCGAAGGCGAACGATTAATGAATGCTATGCAGTAGTGAAGTTTTATAATAAATTAACAGTATTTTTTTTGTGAACTTGACAAACAAGACGTTTCATCAATCCAAAATTTTATGTAAAAAATATATTTTTGTGTTTCATATATTTATTTTTACTTTTATTGGAAGTTCGGATTTTTTATTAAAAAATTGTTTTCATGACTGCATTTATATTTTTATTATAATTTTTTTCAAACTCTAGAATTATTTCTATTAAAAAAATTTGTTAGGTATTTTTTTGATCGATTTTTATTTTTGCGAAGCTGTTTATTGATATTGATGGATTAATTGATGAAATCATAATTTATTATATTTTTTTTTTAATTCATTTATTCGTCATATTTTCTTTTTATTTTTTATTTCTCTTTATCGTGAACTTCAGATTTTTTTATTATAAAAACTAATTATTTTCATAAATGTATTTTTATATTTATTATAATTTTTTTTCAAACTCTAGAGTTATTTCTATTAAAAAATCATCATAAGTTAATATTTATTGGTGTGGGTAAATTAATTAGTGAATTATTAATAATTTTTAGAATTGAATTATTTGATAATTATTTTTTTGATGCATTTTTATTTTTGCGAAACTGTTTATTGATATTGATGGATTTATTGATGAAATCATAATTGAATATAACTTTTAATAATTCATTTACTCATCATATTTTCTTTTTGTGAACTTCAAATTTTTTACTATCACAATTAATTATTTTTATAAATGTATTTATATATTTATTCTAATTGTTTTCAAACTCTGGAATTATTTTTATTGCAAAAAAACATGTTGATTATCGTTTTAATTGATTTTTATTTTCACGAAGCTGTTTATCGATATTGATGTATTTTTGATAAAATCATAATTTTATATAATTCTTTTTATTCCATTTATTCAACATATTTTCTTTTTTTTCCATTTTTCTTTATTGGAACTTCAGATTTTTTTACTATAACAAATATTTTTTATTTTTATTTTAATAAATGTACTTATATATAATAATTTTTTTCGAACTCAGGAATTATTTTTATTACAAAAAAAGGTGTTGATTAGTGTTTTGATTGATTTTTATTTTCATAAAGCTGTTTATTGATATCGATGGATTTATTGATGAAATCATAATTGAATATAATTTTTTTAAATTCATTTATACATTATATTTTCTTTTTTTTTCATTTTTCTTTATTGTGAACTTCAGATTTATTTATTATAACAGTTAAATATTTTCATAAATGTATCTTTACATAAATTATAATTTTTTTTTAACTCTGGAATTATTTTTATTCCAAAAAAACGTGTTGATTATCGTTTTGATTGATCTTTATTTTCACGAAACTGATTCATCGATATCATGTGAGTTTATTGATGAAATCAGAATTTGGTGTCATACTTTCTATTTCGTTTATTCATTATATTTTCTTCTTTTTTTTTTTCATTTTTCTTTATTGGAACTTCAGATGTTTCTATTATAACAATTTATTATTTTCATTACTGCATTTACAATTTTATGATTTTTTTTTCAAACTCTGGAATTATTTTAATTACAAAAAATTTCTTGGTTATTTTTTCGATTGATTTTTATTTTCATGAAGCTGATTTGTCGATATCAAAAAATTTACTAATAAAATTTTTATTTATTATAATTCTTTTTTCAGAGAAATTGCCGTTTTCCATTAGAGTTCTTTTGGAAAGTGCAGTTCGAAATTGCGACGGATTTCAAGTGACGACAAAAGATGTTGAAACTATTCTTGATTGGGAAAAGTATCAGGCCTTAGAAAATGGAGTGGAAATTGCGTTTAAGCCAGCACGAGTAATTCTTCAGGTAAAAATTTAGAAACTTGAAATTTTTTTTATATATTCTAAAATATTTATAAAATGACCGATAGTCTTTAAAACTTTATATATTTTATTGGATCTCACTAAAAATGTTTTCCAGTATAAGTAAATTCAGAAAGAAAAATTTTTTAATTTTCCGAGGTCCAAAAAATTATTTTCATTCGATGCTGGATAATTTTCGTAACTCGATTAATAATATAACGTATTTAACTTGAATCGATACATTTTTTTTGTGCCTTATTAAAACAATAATGTTCGTAAGATAGAAATTAGATTTAAAAAGTTTTAATAATTTTCTTTTAGGACTTCACCGGGGTCCCAGCTGTTGTCGATTTTGCAGCAATGCGAGACGCAGTAAAGAAATTGAACGGCGATCCTAACAAAATCAATCCAGTTTGTCCTTCGGATCTTGTGATTGATCATTCGATACAAGTTGATTACACCAGAAGGTATAGATCAGATACAAAGAATATTTAAATAATTTATATTTATTTATCATTATATTATACATGCTTTTCATCTCCATTCAACCGCTTCATTCGGAACATGATTTTTTTTCAAAGAAATCGAAATATGTTGCTTCTTGGTTGAAATAATAGGACATATTTTTGCTCATAGCCAAAACTTATTTTTATTTCCAGAATATTTTGTTTCAACGGTAAAAATTAATGTTTTAAATTATCTGTAAAATTTCTCTCGATTAAAATTTTTTATTCATGAGTTGTGGTTCTTTGGAAAAAATTATTTTTCTTCGCATTGATTACAAGGGAAAATTTTCTTTCTGCAATCTCGGAATTTTTTCCATTTATAATCTTTCAAAGTAAATGGAAGTAGTAAAAAACAGCTTTTTGAAAAATGTTATAGAAATTTGATCATGTAAATACTAGGGTGATGAAAAAAGTTTTTTTTCTTGCAAACAGGCTGAAAATTTCTGTTTTGTTGTAAATATACACTAGAAAAAAATTTGAGTGTTGTAATATTAATATTAAGACAAACTGCATCGTACTTTTTATTTTTATTTTCAGCTTATATTGGATTATATAAAAAAAAATCTTGATTTATTTTTGTATAATAATCGAACGCGTTACAGAAAAGGTCGATTATGATTTTTCTTTTAGTCTACTTATTCAAAAATGATTTCAATTCACTGCAAATTTGACCGTTATCAATTTATTTTATCAGAATTAATGGTCTCATTGAAAAAGTGTCCCCAAAATGTTGCCCATTTTAAATTTTGTCTCTTAACAAATGTTGACAGACAGTTTTTTGCAATAATAGGACAAATTCAACTTTAAAAAAAAGTTTTGGTATAGATCACTAAAATTTTTTTTATCTTTGGAAGAAAATTGTGTTAAGTCAAGTATATAATTTAATTTTTGAAATATTTCTAGTAATCTGAGTATAATAAGGAACCTTTTTTTTAAGTATTCAATTCTCTATAAAAATATGTTAAACCACTTTTTGTATAGTAGATCATTAGTTATGTGATTCGATATAAAAATCAGAAAGTACAAATAAAATTTTAAATTATTATAATAATAATAAATTTATGGAGTTTTATTATATGCAGGGTGTCCCAAAGTCAACAATTAATATTTTAGGGGATTATAGTTTGTGAAATTCTAAGATAATTTTTCCTTTGCCATTTTTCACAAAACTTAAAATCAAAAAAGATATTCAAGTTTAAAATGTAACCAATAAACATGCTCTTACGAAGAGAAGGGATAGAAACAATTGACCAAAATTTACTGGAATTTTCTCCATATTTTTCTGAGTCGAAAAGTCCTTTGCCACTTTTCGCAAAACTCAAAATCAAAAAAGATATTTGAGTTGAAAGTTTCAACCAATCAGATTTCTCAGATTTCAAATTTGAATATCTTTTTTGATTTTGAGCTTTTTGAAAAACTGCAAAGGACTTTTCTACTCAGAAAAATATGCAGAAAATTTTGGTAGATTTTGGTTCGTGGTTTTCATCCCCACTCCTCGTAGAACGCGTTTATTGGTTAAATTTCAAACTCGAGTATCTTCTTTGATTTAGAGTTTGGTAAAAAATGATAAAGGAAAAATTGTCTTAGAATTTCACAAACTATAAACCCTTGAAATATTAATTGTTGACTTTGGGACACCCTGTATAATAAATATATAATGTATTAAATTTTTATTTGAGTATTTTGTCAATCATAAATTGTAATAACAAAATTTTAGTCAAGGAAAAATTTACTGAGTGAAAGCATCAAAGTTCTTCGCTATATACAAAAAATTTGAAAAAAAAATTAATAAAACACCTCATTGAATCATTTGATTTAAAAAATTTCATACTTTTTGTTAATAAATCAATACAAATTTGTTTGTAGCAATTGGACAGTTCTCAATACAATAATTGAAAAATGTGAATCATACTAGACATTTTAAATATCAAACTACTGAAATTCATTGATTTTTGATAATTAATTAGTATGGTTAAAATTCTGAAAATCCAAAAAATAGTATATTATTGTGAGTTTCGTCAAATAAGGCAATTTCCGAAATTTGTAATACAATATTTTATTCATAGTTTGATAATAATTCACGTCCAAATGTCCCATTATTAGAAAATTGGGAATAAACATTTTTGTAGCCAACAAAATAAAAAAAAATATGTGTATCATTATTACGACCAAGAAGCAACATATTACAGTTCCGTTGTAAAATAAAATAATATCCTGAATAGTAAATTTATATTAAATATCATCTATATATATATATGTTATTACATAATATACATTATATATATACAAGGTGGTCCAGTTTAAACGGATAATATTTTAACCAAATTTTTTTCCTATTTTTCTGAATCGAAAATTCCTCTGCCACTTTTCACAAAATTCAAAAACAAAAAAGTTATTCAAGTTTGAAATTTAAACAATAAACGCGCTTTTACGAGGAGTGGGAATAAAAACCACGTACCAAACTGAGTAAAAAAGTCCTTTGCCACTTTTTAAAAAACTCAAAATCAAAAAAGATATTCGAGTTAGTAGTTTCGACCAATCAGATTTCTCAGATTTTAAACTCGAATATCTTTTTAGATTTTGAGTTTTGTAAAAAATGGCAAAAGACTTTTTATTCAGAAAAATATGAAGAAAATTTGGGTAAAGTTTGGTTTGTGGTTTTTATCCCCACTCCTTGAAAAAGTGCATTTATTGTTTAAATTTCAAACTTGAATAACTTTTTTGATTTTAAGTTTTGTGAAAAGTGGCAAAGGAATTTTCGATTTAGAAAAATATGAAAAAAATTTGGTTAAAATATTATCCGTTTAAACTGGACCACCCTGTATTGAATATTATAATATTGAAATTTTACAATAATGATTCACAGCGCCATAAAAAGAAACATCTATTTTCTCTTCAAACTAATCAAAGTAATAATTTTAATTTTTCAATTAATGCATCATCTAGTTATAATCCTTTCTTTGAAAGCGATGATGCTCTGAAGCGAAATGAGGATCTTGAGTTTGAGCGAAACAAGGAGCGATTCCTGTTTCTGAAATGGGGAGCAAAGGCCTTGAAGAATATGCTGATCGTACCACCAGGAAGCGGTATCGTGCACCAGGTCAACCTAGAATATCTGGCAAGGGTCGTCTTCGACAGCGAAGATATGTTGTATCCCGATAGCGTCGTGGGAACGGATTCGCACACGACCATGATCAACGGACTTGGAGTCCTGGGTTGGGGCGTGGGGGGCATCGAGGCGGAGGCCGTCATGCTTGGACAGGCCATTTCGATGCTTTTGCCCAAAGTCGTTGGCTACAAATTGGAGGGCCAATTGAATCAATATGTTACCTCAACTGACCTTGTTCTCACCATCACTAAGGTAATATATGGGCATTAGTATAAATAATGCACCTATGGAATTTATCAGTCCTGTGACTCGAAGACCTCAAATTGGGGTCCAAAATAGGGATGTTAGAGGTATCCGGACACTTTTTCGCATTCATTAATTCATTTGTCCGCTGGACATTTGAGGCTGCGGATGCAAGAACCGACGGAGCGCTCGAGATTCTAATTCCTAGTAGGTAAGAGTGGGGATGCCTCGCTGTTCCCGGAATGAAACGTGCGAAGGATTGATTCGTAGCGTAATTTTCAACAATTTTGAAATAGCCTCATCTCAGTCAATTTTCATCGGATCGAGCTGATTTTTAGCTTAAAATGTTCGTGAGACTATAGAGCTTCTCAGGAACTGTGTCATTTAAACATTTAATTGTAACGACCGTAACTAATTGGAGAAGCAAGTTTAATTCATTTCAGTTGAAATGATACGTTTTTTATTGAAATTAATATGATTTTTCATGCACATTTTTCCCTCATACGTTTAAAAAATTTAATTTAATAAAAAATGTCATATTAATTGTTTATTACTAATAAACAATTAATATGACTTTTAATTTTTTATGAAAAATGAATTGGAACATTAAAAACTCGTGAAAATTCGTAATATTACCAAATTGTATAGATTCATTGATATTTAAGAGAAATGCAATTTTAATAGTTTTTGTATATTTTTCCTATACTACACTTTTACGAAATTGTAGGGAAGATATAAATTTTCAAGATTTAATAAAATTAAAAGATTACCATCTACGATACAAATTATTAAATTATTCTCACATTTTTTACTGAAGGCAAAATTAGTAAAACGATGAAAAAGTAATAAAAATTGAACACATTATTGAGTTTGATAAAAATGCACATTATAGTATCAGCAAAAACGAGTGAATATTCAGTGAAATCAGCTTCACAAACAAAGTACTTGCAATATAAATTCCATATGAAAGATCAAATATCTAAATAGTTTTATGAATTCTAATACTGAAAATTCTCGCAGTTGCTGCTCAAATATTAATATTCTTTTTTCAATAATCCGAACAGAATATACTTAATTTTTACCTTATTTCTTCCTTTTTTTCGCGGTATTGCGACACTATTTTTCAGGATTCCTGGGTCTTTTTCTTCCAGCCGCAGATTTCATTTCTCGAGGCATATTACTATCGCACTCACGTATTAAAAAATTAAAACATGTACAGTGTGTCCCAAATTCATAGGGGCACCCAGTTTTTTAGTCAAATTTTTAATGTTTTTCAACCAAACAAATCTTAATTTGCACAAGCTATTTCT
>JAPYZL010196900.1:0-19368 GCA_030522825.1 Platygaster orseoliae | reverse complement strand
GCACAATTTATTAAGGTGCAAAGGCAACATTTTATCTTCAAAACTGTTTTGACTGTTTGCCATAAAAAAAAAGTTTTTTTACAGACTATACGAAACTTTGAAAAATCATATTTCGAAATTTTCAAGTGTCACATTGAAAAAAAAATACGAGTCGATTATTTTTGATGTGAAAACATGAAAAAAAAAAAAAAAATATTTGGTTAAAAAAAAAATGTTGACTGTGAATCTCCCATGAAAGGTCCCATATATATTACGCGCATGTAATCGCAGAAATACATCGCTCAATTTCTGCTGTTTGCAAAAGAAAAGATGGTACTGGGGAGCGTATAAATTTATCTCTGAATTAAAGGATTTTCGCTTTTGGATTTGAATTTTAGATTTTTAGGATTCAAGGATTTTTCAGCTTGGCTAGTTTTCACAAATTCACATAATTCACAAAATTCACACGTTTCTGAATTATGTTGGCCATAAAAAGCAATCCAACTTAATTTGAATCGATTTACAGCGGGCTGTTCTAGTGCTTTTTATATGTTTTGCTACAATTGACACAAACCACTAAACGAAACCACTAGATTTCCTTACCCACTAGACTGCCCACTAAAGCCTTGCATATCCCACCAAATCTAATGGGTAAACCACTAATCTGGCAACACTGTTTCAAACTCCCAAAACTGGTAAGCTTTTGTAATCTTGGAATTCCCAGAACAGTCAACTTTTTGAATATCGAATTGCAAATCTTACCAATTTATTCATTGAAATATTCAATAATTGGTGAAAATTTTAAGAAAATAGTATCTCGGCAGGGTATTTGGCAGGGTTCTAAAATAAAAATCAATGTTTCTATGCACATATTACACAAACACACGTGGTATCTGGTTATTTCTAATGGAAAAATACAGCAACAATAATTGATGTTGATAAGGTCGAATGACTGTCGAAAATTCTTGTAAAATGCTCAGTTTCGTGGGCTGGAGAGAGCAACGGGAGCGCTGGTGCCGAGCGCTTGTCTCACAGTTTGCCAGCAAGTCCAGCTGATCGACGCCCCAACTTCGGAGTCATCGGAAGTGCAGAAAGTCTCGTTGGGCGAGTAAGTCAATTCGTCAGCTCTATCTGTAAAAGTAAAATGATTGATTAGTATTTTGGTGCAATTTTTGAGAACTAACGAGAAACGTAAGCAAGTAGTAATTAACGACTCTGTGATATGGAACGCGAATGATGCAGGTTCTGGTGGAGCAAGGCCTCGGAAAATACTGCGACCCGGATTTCGTGCGTTACACGTCGAACGAGATGCAGGAAGCCCTTGACATGACTCGAGAGGAAATGGACCAGGCGGCTCATCAATTGCTGCTCCAGGAGAGGCGAGGCCAGCCCCTCACCTTCCAACTCCAACAAATGCACGACGATCTCCTCCAGCCCCAAATCCTCGACGAGCCTGCCAACCAAAATTACCAGTCGATCCGAAACTCCCAACAGCAACAGCAGCAATACCTTTACCAGCCCGCCACGAATCCTTGGTCCGCTAAATGAGAACCACTCGGAAAATTCAAGATGCAGCGAAATCAAGGCACCACTTGAGTTTAGACACGCCTTTGTTTTGTTGCATCTTAAAATAAGATTGACTTCTCGAGTCGACTTGCCTTCCTCAATTTTCCCTTTTAATTATACGCATACATTTTCTGCCAATATGATAATACTACTGCATAATAGCATTACCGAGACGTGAAAAAATGAGCTTTTCGATTGCAAGTGGACCAATTTTCATCCCCGATCTCGTCGTCATGCTTATACATATACTCTTTTTCAGTGGGTAACTTTTTTCAAGACATTTTCATTTTTATCGTTTCAAATAACAAGAACAAC
This sequence comes from Platygaster orseoliae, assembly GCA_030522825.1. Classification (NCBI taxonomy): domain Eukaryota; kingdom Metazoa; phylum Arthropoda; class Insecta; order Hymenoptera; family Platygastridae; genus Platygaster; species Platygaster orseoliae. The sequence continues at coordinate 17,508 of JAPYZL010196900.1, read as the reverse complement.
CACGCACATGGCCGTGTGTCCGTGACGCCCCTTTTAACGATCATTATCAGATTATTATAATCGCAGAGTCAAAAGAGGGGCAGGGGATTTTCCTCGTACTTGATACCAGAGCAATAGAAAATATTTTTATCAATACAAAATATTTATACAAATTTTTGAAATGAATCGACCATTGCACTTGATATAAAATTTCTAAAACTGACTATATTTTTGGGGGGGAGAAGTAAAAATTTACAATTCTACATGTTTCTCAAGCTTACGACTTTTGTTCAGTCATCTTCAGAAAATGATATTTTTCACAAAACAGCATCATTTTCAAGAGTTGAATTTTTCAAATTCATCATTACATATTTCAACGGATTTGGAGTCAGTCAATACTTGTAAGACAACTCTTTGTCGTGCAAGGAGGCAAACAAGCACTAGGAAACTTGACGAAAAAACTCTGTTATATATACGTCTGTTAGATAACTGAAAAAAATTGACACGTATTTTTTCCTTTATTAATGAATTGACAACTGCTGGAGATTTTAAAAATCTAGAGTGGGGGGCGTGACGTCAAGATGGACGATGTCGTGACATTTTTTTTTTTTCAAACCTCTGAATCTCCAGCAATTTTCAGTCTATCAAAAAGCGAAAAAATAAGTGTTCATTTTTTTCAATTTGAGTTCCACAGGGGAAAAGTTGGATATTACACTTAGTTACGAATTTTTAATATAAAATTTTACAACATACTATTTATTACCCAAAACTGATTATCCTCAATATTTTCTGCTGCTTTGATTATTACCAACATTACATTTTTATTTTTATTTACCCCCCGCCCCTATCCGCCATCAACCGCCCTCTCGAGAATGTCATAATACAGCCACTCGCACTCCTATTGTATACATGACAAAGATTATTGATATATATAATAATGACGCGATGATTTATAGTTACATGAGAGCAGAGTGTGGGAAAAAGCAAGAGAATAGAGAGAAAGAGCATGCGAGAGACAACAAGTGCCTAAGTAATAAAAATGTATAAAATTCATCTGGACCATTATTGCAGGCGTTTTCAGCGAAACTGCCGGCTGATTTGCACATCATCAGTAGTAGGAATCGTTATTCTTGGCCTCGCGTTGTTTTTTTTTTAACCATTGATTATCCAAACATATTCCTTAATAAGTCATGGAAATGAAAATAAGACTTGATAAAATACGATGCGTTATTCAAGTGTTGATAAAAAAACTACCTATCGAACAGGATTTCATTTCATCAAGACCAGTTTCATATTTCTTTTTTTTTTCTCCAACTTTCTCTAATTTTCCGACTTGAAAACTCACTTTTTGATTTTACCTAATATAGTACAATCTTGAGGTTTTTACGTTGAAATACTTTCATTTCAGAGTCGAAAATTGTATATTTCAACGGTTGCTTCACGAATGAAATTAAAATTTCAGAGTTTTCAAACTGAACTGCGTTGACAATCGAAATTTGCGAGAATCAAAAGAAAATTGGCATTTCCACAATTTTTTAGCCTTTCCAATATTTTTTTCATAAAAAGTTTTTCAATTATACAACTTGACTGAGCAGCATTGTGAATTGTCCAAGACTTGAAATCGCCTCATTTTTACATCAAAATCTTTTAGTATCTCTGATAATTCAGTTTCACGAATTTCGAAATCTCATCACGCTCGCATGTTGGTGATGATGACGTATATTTTTATAATTTAGAATAAGAAGCCAAGTGTATTATCTAGATTAGTTACGGGTGAGTCAACTTTTTTTTTCTAAAACAATGGCTAACAATATATTCGTTTGTTGAAAAAACAACGATGCAAGGTGTACGCGTGTTTTATCAAGTTTATAAATGTTATATCAATATTTAAATATACGCATGTGTTTTTAAATGCATATTAGCTTCTTCCAGTATATGAATTTTGTTTTTTCGCAATTAATTTTTACATAAAATAATCGAATATGGACTCTAAATGTGCCAAGTGAAACTGTATTGAACAAGTTGTTTTATTGATTTGAAAAGAAAACAATCAACTTTGTAATAACATTGAAAAAAGGAAATAAACGCACATCTGCTTTTGAAAAGCACGAAAAACCTCCGACTTTTCTATGAATATTACGTGCGCATGAAAAATAGGTGCGCCCATGCGGCTTTTAATTAACAATAGCACACGTGAAACGAAAAATACTACGAAAAACAAGTTGCGTTGTTGTCATATTATTATATGTGTTGATGTTTAAAACAAAAAGAATAATAGAATGAAGCACAATTTTCCAAGAAAGCATATTATTATTATATATTATGTACAATATTTTATACTGTCCAGTTTTGGTGATTTTGAGGCTCCGCGGATAATTCGTTGATCGACTTGATGATTGTTAATAAGCTAATATTACATTTAACTATTCGCGGCGTCAACTGCGAGCAGTTGGTCCTAAATATTTATGAAAATTTACAACAAGGGGTAACATTACTATAATAGGATAATATATTATTATACGCGTATATATACAACAATTATAATGAGCAGCGGAGTAGACGCGCGTATGTAAATATACATTATTAGCACAGATTTAACAATAACTAATCATATAATTATGTTCTCACAATAAATAAATATTCTGAATCATTGATGTGTGAATGTTGAGAATAAAGATTCAAGTTTCTCTATATAATATATATATAAGAAATATATATATATTGAAATCTTACAGAACGTGAGTGTATATAAATTACACAACATGATAATTTTACCAATTCATTATTGATTGAAATTATTATTCTATTTATTTCCTTTCCATAATTATTACTGTATTTGCACTTTTTGAATAACAGCATCAGCCGAGTACACATTCAACAATAAAATACATTTGTATAATAATGTAAAAAACTATGTAGGTAGAAATATTAAAATATCATCATCCTATAGAATAATAATAATAATAATAATAATAATAATAATAAATAATATATAGCTGTTGGAAAACATAAAATAGGTAGATAAAAATTTGTATCATACAATAATAATAATAATAATAATAATAATAATAATAATAATAATAATAATAATAATAATATTCTAAAATTGATTCGTTTATTCAAGAAGAGAAAAGCAAGTTTTCTGAGCGAGAAACAATAACTGCCATATGAAATAATAATACAACGTCCAATAACAGAACGTGGGCGATTTTTACATGAAACATTTGTTCATTACTCTAATAAATAATACGCACCGAAATCGTCTCATGTTTTTTATACGCACAAGCGCGTGCAGTGTGCAGAACGAGAAATGATGATCCAAATGATTTTTCGCGACGAAAAGTAAACGTAGAAAAATATCGAGCCAATTACAATACGGATGTAATAATTATTGCAGGCTGCAGGTCCACGTTAAATAAATAAATTAGCCCAATTCATCATTCAAAAAGTGCATTTGAGGAATGAAAAAAAGCTGCGCAGAAAAATATGTCATTGCAGGATTTAGTAATAAACAGCTCTGACTTCCATTTCGTTCTATTTTTTAAATTTTGTAAAATTTTCTAACGGGATACGAGCTATATTTAAATAATGATCAACAGCAAAAAACAAAACGATGAAAACAAATGGGAGTCAAAGATTGTTTGTCTTTTTTCGTGGAAGAAATCATGTTGAATCGACTTTTATAACTAACCACAATTTTTACGGATTTGTTGAAACTCCGGGAAAAAGCTACGAGTTAAATGATTTACATGTTAGGTGAGAAGGAAAATGTTTATCATGAAACGTCATGTCTGTTTAGAAAAATTTAATTAGTTGTGACAAAATTATTATACACATCGTTGGTGTTGTTGTTGTTGTTGTTGAAGAAAATGTGTCAAATTTGAATATATATATAGATATTTCAAATATTTTCCGTGTTTTATTTCCACGACAAGTACAGTTGAAAAATAAATAAAATTGCTTTGATGGTGGATCGGTTGTCCAATTCTCCATTTAAGTTGAAATAAGCTCGGTGAGACACATCTTTATGTCCTCGTCGGGAATCTGCAAAATAATTAATAATGATGCAAAATTATTGTAATTTATACAGGAAAATATTGTGTCGTAAAAACCGCAAACCTTGTTGAGGAACTTTTCCAAAGTTATGTTGTAGACTCTCAAGAAGGTTTCCTTTATTTGGCCCATGTCTCTTTCCGAGCGCGTGATGACCAAGCGAAAGAGTTGGTTGTAATCCAACGTATCAGAGACCAACGTTTCAATGCTCGCGTAAATTTGGTTGGCGAAGAACGCAGGCCTGTCCTTGATGCATTTCACTGTTGCGAAAAGAAAAGAGTTGTTCTTTTCAAGAATTCTGATTCAATCAAGTTTTTCTAAAAGTCTTACCAATGGCCAAGAGATACGTGTCAACGCCTCCGGAGAAATAATATTGAATCGCATCTTCGATCTTGTAGCCATTCCCAGCCATTTTTTCGTATTCAATGAAAATTTGCTCCAATTGCGAGACGTTCCTCGAAGCCAGAATTTCATTCAGCACGCAATCCTCGTCGCCGAGTTTCCATTTCTCTGCAGCACAGTTGTATGTATTTCTTATTATACAACTGTATGATTTCCCGATTGTGAGAAATTGCGAATATCATGAAATATTGAGCTTACTGTCGTGATACAGACGCCTGGCGTCCTGTCGAGCAGCTTGGATGTTGACGAAGAAATGCGGCTCTCGCTGGACGCGGCACAAATAGGCGAAAAACTGCTGCAGTTGGTTGGACGCCTTCACGCCCAAAGTATTTCCATCCCAACTCGCCTCTTCTTCAAACAACCGACATTTACATTTTTATAAGAGATTTTTCATTTCAAGGCATCCCACAGCCGAACACTAACCTGCGCATGGCTCAAAAATTTCTTTGACCTCTTTCCATGAGACGCTTCTCACAAAGTCAATGAAAGATCTCATGATGATTCTCTGGAACCTGTCTTGCATGTTTTTCATGTTCTTTTCCATGGCTTTGATGAATATCTCCTTTTCCCGTCCTTTGCGGTCTTTCGAAGCTTCTTCGAATTGGTCTCGTAAGTTGTTTTTCAGGTATTGAGTCGTTATCTGTATCCAAAATGAATATTTTCTTGAGTTGTTAAAAATAACAGAATTACACATTTTTCTTGTAAAATAGAAAAAACGAGTAATTTACCCCATAAGGTAGGTGGGGATCGCTTTCCAAATCTTTTTCCAGAGTTGTTCCGTACACTGAAAATTGAAGAATTACGCACAGTTGGTGAAATAATCTTGACTCAACTCAATACTGTACTTACGCAAAGTATAGCTCTCCTTGACATAGTGGACTTCCTCGTTGGAAAGCGTGAAAAAGATTTCGATCGGAGCAACCTTTTGGCGATGCAAATGTTTCATCGCCGAGTTGATTTGCTGAGCGTAAAATTGAGGTAACGGCGTAACCATCGACACGAGAAGAACGTTCAAAGGCGCCGGGAATTTCGATTTGAGTTTGTCCGCGAGCACCTGAAATCGAAGAATCACGTATCGGCAAGGGTTTTTCAAAAAAACATCTGCCTGCAGTAGATATGAGAAAAACTCACTCTTTTCCGAATAATCTGAAATTGCTTGGCGATTTCTTGTCGCTGCGAATTGTTGCGGTCAGCGAGGACTTGAATGATGCCAGTTTTACATTTTTTCAAATTTTTCATGGCTTTTATGATCATCGACGCATCTGCGTTCGCGTTGAAATCATTTTTCGGAACGACCGTTGGGCTCCACTGCAATGATATTGGCAAATTTAGAAAATGTATTTCAAAACAATTTTGAAATGTTGAAATAAAACTGCCACCTTCGGGACCTTCTCGACGCCAGGGTTATGGGCATCGATTCGTTCAGTTGAATCATTTTGTTGAGGTTCCTCCCCTTCAACTGATTGTTGTTGCTCCGATTCGTCCGTTGAGTCATCGGCATCGTCATGATTATTCGTCGTTACTTGTGCAACTTGTGCTTGCTCCACTTGTAGCTCTGCGCTTTCAACTTGAGGTTGTTGTTCTACTACTTTCTCGCTGTCATCATGATGCTCATCAGTATTTTTAGCTTGAGAAGATTTCCATATATCCAAATGTTTTTTCTTCTCTAGCAATTTTTTCTCCGATGACTCGCCAACGATGCGAAAATGATTTTTTTCAATCATCGACGCAAGATTTTTACAGAAGCCCGAAGGATAATGATGCTCAACCATGTGACTGTCATGCTGATAGACAACCTATAAAAATCAAGTTCTTCTCATTGCATTTATTGTTTTCTTGTGAAATTTATTTTTTCCAAGTTTTGAAAAACTCTTATAAGAGTGTACTCATGATGAATTTGGCATGTCTTGATTTCCTAAAAAAGTTGTTATCCAACATAGAGGATAAACGAAATATAAAATAAGCCAACTTGGAGTATTAAAAAATATCTCATATCGGAATTTTCAAGCCTTTTTTTGCACCAAGAAACTTTTAATGCAAGGGGACATAATCAAATGACAAAAAGTTTAATTTTATTTTACAGAAATAAAATTCTTGGGATTTCTTCGATCCCACAACTCCAGTTCTGTACGAAAAAAAAAATTGCCAGCGTATTCCTACACTTGCACAGAATATTTTTCAATACTTTTGCTGCAGTTTTGCGAAACCTGTCAAATGGGAGTGGTTTTTCGAAATTTCGTTTTATGATTTTTGAGAGAGTCGCACATTTTTCATTTCAGTATTAAATTTGAAGGACTATGTTTCTCGTGGTTTTTCTGAGAAATTGAGTGCTTGTTTAATTTCCTCCAGTATTCCTAAACGTTGCTTGAAAAATACTAGTTATTCAATATTAGGAAATACTTTTAACCAAGTCAATCAGCGTCTGCCGTCAAATATCGTGTATAAAATCGCATTGTTATAAAAAACTTGAGCAGATCTCGATGGTATTTCATCATTTTTCATCATGTTTGTAAAATAAGATGAGTTGCTACCGATCATTTTACATGATTTTTCTTAATGACCATATCCGTGGTGGATAATTATTTAATGGATTTTCGTGGTGGATAATTATGGATTATAATCAAACAAGTCCCACTCGATCATTTTGCATTATATTTATGAAATAAGACAAGTTGGTACCGACCATTTTACATCATTTTTCAAATTAAAAGTTTCGCTTTATTTCACTGAATTCAATAAGCATATTAATATGAAAATGTTTTCCTAGCCGCAGTTTGTAAATCAGCATTCTCATGTAAAATCATTTTACATTCTTATTTACATGTCAATCATTGGCTTGGGCAATTTTTAAATCTTACAGCTTTTTTAAGAAAAACGTGTCGATAACGTGTGTTGAAGTATGATGAAAAATGATTGACTCTTTAAGAAACTCGATCACTTGGCTCAATTTTCTATCACGAAACACGGATTATGAAGGTGACGAAACATGATAAAAAATTATCGACTTGTAAGAAACTCTATCACTTTTCTGAATTTCTTGAGACAAAAAATCGCCACTAACGTGATGAAATACGCTGAAAATCTTTTTTTGTGCAAAACACTCCGCAAAATATAGTATTTCGTACTCAGAGAGCCTCCGCAAAGTAGCCTTTTGACGTATAGTACTTCCATTAATTTAATTCCTTTCAGAGAACTATTTTTTCATTCCAAAAATTTGTTTTCCCCACATTTTTTTTTTTCGAAATTTTTTTTTTTTGAGAAATTTTTTTTTTCGAAAATTTTTTTTTTCGAAATTTTTTTTTTCAAAAAATTTTTTTTTATTTTTTTTTTCAACAAATTTTTTTTTTCAAAACAATGTATTTTACAAAAAAATTTTGTTTTTCGAGAAAACTTTTTTTTCGAAAAACATTTATTTTTGAAAATTAAGAAAAAAAATTTGTTTTTCAAGTATAGTAAATACTTAAAATACTGCATGTACAGTATGTTGCTTTTTGCAGAGTGTTTTGCAAAAAGTAGAGTGTGCACCTCGGCCATCAAAGTAGGCCCTCGTCGCACAGGCATAATTTTCAGTACTCGGCATGTACGGACGTGATTTTCAATACTCGGCTCGTACGAGCGTTTTGTTTCAGCACTCGGCTTCGCCTCGTGCTGAAAAATCCCGCCCGTACTCCCCTCGTACTGAAAATCACGCCCGTGCTTGCCTCGAACTGAAAATTCTGCCTGTACGATAAAAGCCTACTTTGCGGCCTTGGTACACAATCTACTATTTTAAGAACAGGGTAATTTCTATGCGTAAGAAATGTAGTTTGAAATGATGAGAAAATTTTAATTTATGATACTCATCAGGCTAATATTGTGATGCTGGTATTGTTTTGCACGAACCTCTGGCTGTGGAGATGGCGACGGGGACGGTGGTTCCTCCTCGGCTGCAGCAGCAACTGCCTCGACGATATTTTCCACTTTCGCAGCTTTCGCAATTTTCAAATTGCTAGCTCGTGGAAGCGGGGGGAGAGGTACGACGAATTCATTGGAATTATTTCCCTGATCCGACTCGGCTGTTTCCGGCATTTTATTGTCACCTTCCATATTTGTCTCGTGCGCTGCAATGAAACCTGGAAATTTGACAAATATGTAACTCTGAAAAGGAATTATTTTCCATCATCGCATCGATGATTTTATCACGCCCAAAATTACAACAGCTTTTTCACAAATTTTCATGCAGAATTTCGTTGAAAATAGGGGCAAAAAAGTATAACCTCTGATTTTTTTATTCCGTGGCGTACGTTAACCAACTCGGCACGTATGTGAAATGGAGAAAAAATTGTTCAACTAGCTCAGACGATCAATTAATGATAAAAATGAAACGAATTTTATGCACTACACACACACTGCACACATTTTCACGAGTGTCTCTTACTCACCACTTGAAAATTCTTGCTAATCGTCTCTCTTGCTAACGACAAAGTTTCCACGAATTGACTTGCACGTTTGTGAAAAAACTGAATGAAAAATAACGCCCTCTAAAAATGATTTGTAATTTATCTATTTCGTCGACGTGTTGCTTCACTAAGCAACCATTTACTGTTAAATGACCATTAATTGCGATTTAAAATACTACTCCGTGCGATCGAATTATAATGACTATACGCCCGAAAGTCCAAAGAGTCGTATCTTTTTTATGATTCATACATTGTTGAAAATATTCATTATTTTACCTTATTTTCCTCGGAAAACTGCACTTGGGCATTTCCCGGGCTGAACTCTACGCAAATACGAAATTTTCTGTACTGAACGACTTTTGAAATAAATGCTGGATGACTGAAACGACGACAAAATGATAACTTGAAATTCTCAACTTGAAATATTTCGAGTTCTTAGAATCATAGTCGCAATTTTATCATCATAATTATACCATATTTTATTTCTATATATAGCTGATGACTCATTTCGTCAATTCCAACAACAGCCTGAAATCTGAAATTTTTTGCGGCATATAATATTTTATTCCTCGCCGAGTTTTTTATACAGAATATTATACCAAAATCCCCGTGTACCGAAAAAAAATCCAATATTCTTTTTTGAATTTCGAGTTGAAAAGTCCTTGGCCACTTTTCACAAAACATTAAACCAAAAAAGATATTCAAGTTGAAATCTGAGAAATCTGATTGGTTGAAACTTGTAACTCGAATATCTTTTTTGATTTTGAGTTTTGCGAAAAGTGGCAAGGGACGACTATTCACGACTCGGAAAAATATGAAGAAAATTCAAGTAAATTTTGGTACGTGGTTTTATCCCCACTCCTCTTAAGATCGCGTTTATTGTTTGAATTTTAAACTTAAATAAATTTTTTGATTTTGAATTTTGTAAAAAGTGGCGAAGGACTTTTCGACTTGAAATTCACGAAGGAATATTGGATTTCTTTTATTGGTACGGGAATTTCGTTACACCCTGTATTTTCCACAATTCATGTCGTATCTTATCGATTCGAAAATCCACAAAAAAGTTTCATCTTTTTCATCTGCATCGTTTTTGGGAATTTTATTCACAATAAGATGCGAAATTTGGCATCCGAAAATTCCACAGCTGTAGTATTAAAACTGCTTACATCTGATGAAATCATTAATTTTTGTGATTTTAGTATCAAGTTGTTATGATAATCAATTTCCACATTCCAAGATGTACGTGTATGCAAACAAGTTTTCAAAAAAAAAAAATTTTTTGGGAACAAAAGTTTTCTCAAAAAAAAAAAAAAAAAAAAAAAAATATTGTCGGAAGAATTAAAAAAAAAAGAAAAATTGTCTGAAAAAAAAAGATTACAAAAAAATATATATTATACCGGGTGTCCAAAAAACCACCGTATAAGCGGAAAACCATGGATTCCTTAAAAAATTTCAAGACGATTTTTCCTTTACCACTTTTTACAAAACTCAAAATTCAAAAAGCTATTTAAGTTTGAAATTTAACCAATAAATGCACTTTTTTGAGGAGTGGGGATAAAAACCACGAACCAAAAGTTTGAAATTTAACCAATAAATGCACTTTTTTGAGGAGTGGGGATAAAAACCACGAACCAAACTTTACCCAAATTTTTCTCATATTTTTCTGAGTAAAGAAGTCCTTCGCCACTTTTCGCAAAACTCAAAATCAAAAAAGATATTCGAGTTTAAAGTCTGAGAAATCTGATTGGTCGAAACTTTTAACTCGCATATCTTTTTTGATTTTGAGTTTTTTAAAAAGTGGCAAAGGACTTTTTTACTCAGAAAAATATGAGGAAAATGTGGGTAAAGTTTGGTTCGTGGTTTTTATCCCCACTCCTCGAAAAAGTGCATTTATTGGTTAAATTTCGAACTTAAATAACTTTTTGAATTTTGAGTTTTGTAGAAAGTGGTAAAGGAAAAATCGTCTTAGAATTTTTTAAATAACTTTTTGAATTTTGAGTTTTGTAGAAAGTGGTAAAGGAAAAATCGTCTTAGAATTTTATAAGGAATCCATGGTTTTCCGCTTATACGGCGACTTCCGGACACCCTGTATAGTAAAACAGTACATCGCGGGGATAATTATGTCTTTTTCAACCCAGATTACTTTTCATCTCGATTCTAGACCAATCATAAACGGAGGTTACTTTTCATCATCCCGCTACTCGACCAATCAAATGCTCGCGTTGCTTTTCATTCCGCTACTGTCGGTGATGCCTTCGGCCACTTTCGCCTCGCTTTACAGGCGATGAAAATCGACCATTCAATGAAGGGATTGTGAAAAAAATATTTTCAGCAATTTTCAGAGGAGATTTCCTTCATGGTTTTATAATTTTTCATCTTTTACGATTTGGTTACGAAAGATTTAACAATAGTTAGAATTTTCAGATTTTCAAGTTTTAGGTCCAGAGTCGCACATTTTTATTTTACGTAATTAATATGATGGAATTCCATATTTGTGATTTTCAATTCACTCAAGTTTAGATTTTTTTTTAATGAAACTTTTTTTCTCTATCAACTTGAAATCTTATAAAATATCCTTATAAAAATCTGAATCCCTTAATTATAAAATTTTCCATTTTTTATAAGGCACCCTTATAAAAATTAATATTCCTCATTAGGCGATCTTATGAAATCCTAATCCTTATGAATTTTGCAATTCCTTATAAAACTTTCATTAACTTGTAAGGATTTTATAATCTCAAGTTAGTAGGGTTACTTTTTCAGTGTTTTATATTACTATTTTGTATAATAATTTTGATAGATTTTTGAGAATATTGCAACAGAGATTCCAAGTAAATCATAAAATTTCAATTGATGGTATAAATAAATTATAAACGAAAATGATTTGAAATGGGCCAAATTTTTCCAATTTCATAAGGTCGAAAAACGTAAGCTGTTTTAATTTTTCTTAAATTAGTAACATGCATGTCAAAAGAGGAATAAAACAAGACAAAATAAATGGTAAACGTTCGTTTTATTTTTCGAAATACACAAAAAACCGCAACAATTTCATTTTTCTAAATTTCTCGAAAATTAGCATCCAAGCACATCCCTCTTGAGGAAAACTTTTGTAATTAGAAACAAGTGCAATGAACAATTTCTAATTGATCGGAGGCACACTTTATTTTAATTTAAGATTTTCTCGTCTCAGGAAATACGTCGTCATTTTATTACAAGGTTTTGTCAATCGATTAAAAATTCCAGGACGAGTTTCGTTATTTCGACGGTTGAGCAGCTTTTTTCGCTTTTATCAATTCCACGAGCTCCTGAAAAATACCAATAATCCCACATTGTATTGCGACCAGAAATAATAATAATAATAATAATAATAATAAAAAAAAAAAAGTAAAATGTAATCAAATAAAGGAGGAAAAGAAACCTTGTATCTCTTGATGCAATCCTTTTTCGTTCTCGCTGGTATGCACTCGGCGATGCGGTCCCAACGATCGGTCGTGCTGTTTGGATAGGTTTTCAAGGCCTGCTCCAAAAGTTTTTGCTCCGTCGGTGTCCACTGCGATGGAGCCGCCGCCGCCGCCGCCTCCTTCTTCTCCTCCCCCTCGCCGCAATTACCGTTGGTCGTCGGATTGTCCAGCCTCTCGGTCGTGCCGCTGCTCGGCGGCATGCGCTCCTCCACTGATTCCTCCTTGCCTTTCTTTTCCGCGTTGAAATTGTCGAAAGCGTTTTTGTTGGCTTGCTCCTACAAAAGCATCAGTTTTATTAATAAATCTCTCCTTCGCTATTCAATGTTATTATTCCTTTTACCTTTAAAGTCGATTTGCTAAAATCCATGGACTGCAGATCCTTGGCCTTGGCTAAAACTTGCTTGGCGTCCCAATTGGTTTGCTGCTGGTTGCTGCTGTGCTGATTCACGAAATTGGCGACGACTTGCCAGCGCTGATTGGTGCCCGCGGGGAAGAGATTGACGGCCTTGATCAAGAGCTGAACGTCGCTCTCGGACCACGAGATGGCCTGGGGCTTGACCTGCTTCGCGTTCCGCCCATCCGAGAAACCGTAGACCGAAGCGGCCCGACGCTCGGCCTTCAATTCCTCCTCAGTCTCCGCGATGATTTTCAGAAAACCCTCTTTTCCCTCGGCTTGCACTTTCTTGGTCGCCTCCTCCAGTCGTAGAATATCAAACATTTCGCAAACTTTCTCAAGGGCTTCCATGTGACGAATACTCTCGTCCAGGTCTTGCGAGTAATAGTTGTTGGCCTTGCACAAATCCCTCAAAGCCTGGTAACAAACGTATAACAATTACACTTTCAACAATTCAAATTCAAAAAATTCAGATATACCTTTCTCTCCTTTCTCAGAGCTTTTTTTCGCTTATCTTGAAGCTGCTTCAACATCAACTGCTCGGCTTTCTGCTCAGCCTCGCGTTTCTCGCGTTCCACGCGTTCGATTTCGGCCTTTTCGTGGGCCATCCTTTCCTCCTCGAGTTGCTTGGCGCGAAGCGCGTCCGCTTTCGCGCGTTTTATCGCCAGTTTCTTATCCTTCTCCTGCTGCTGGAATTTCCTTATGCGAGGATCCAAATTGTAAGCCATATCCACGAGCGAGCGAATTCGACTCATCTCTTCCTTCTTTCGTTTCGCTCGAATCGCTTTGTTCTGCTTTTCGATGTATCTTCGCATCTCGCGACTGCGACAACAAACAATAAATCCCTCCGTCACTGAAACGCATTCAAAAAATTTCAACAATTAACAATCGCGTTTTGAGGTTGTCTTACTCTTGGCCGGATTCCTTGTCCTCTTCGTCCAGATACGAGTACTCCCTCCAAGACTCGAACCTGTACCAGAAGGAATAAAATTTCTCGACCTTATCCTTGGACGTTTCCATGTGGCCCAATTGGGGGACTGGCTTTTTCACGGACCACCTTGCATTTTCCTTGAACGCTTTGCCCATGACGATGAAAAAATTCTTCTTGGCATCCTTCTCATCCGGCAAATCGTTATTGAACTCGGGATCTATGCTGTCGTAGCTGCGTCTCTTTATTGGATTTCCTAAAGTTTCCCAAGCACGAGTGATGCACGTGAAATAATCGTCGTCGTCGCGAATTTCCTCTCCCATGGCTTTTCGCTTGTCGGGGTGATGTTTCAAAATTTTAAATTTATCTGCAAACAATCGAGAAACAATTTTCTAATTAATTTCTGAAATTGTGAGTCAACATTTTCAAATAAAACTAAATAATTACGAGCTTTCTTGATGAGTTCTTCGGATGCTCTATGACGGAGATTTTTTATGCCTAAAACTTGATAGTGATCCTGGTCTTTCCATTCTTTTGGATCGAGCGATCGGAGGTAAACCAAATCGTCCTCAAACTTGTAATCTGTGATTTCCTCTTCCTCGGATTCGTCATCTTCGTACGATCGACGATGTCGCTCTAATACTGATTTCAGCCAATTCCCCGGTGAAACGTAAGGAATCACCGCAGTCGTCTCAGCTGCATTATTTCTCCTCAAACCTATCAATCCACGCAACAAAGTTACCAAACAAAAGCATTGGCAGAATTTCAGACACTTGATGAATAAAAATTGATGAAGCTAATTCAAAGAAAAATTCGAGAAACATAAAATCCTACAATTTTCTCATCTTCTGACTTGAAACTTGCAACAAAAAACTTTCAACTCGAATCACATTCTTTCATTCATCAATGTTTAATACAGTGAATTAGTTTAATCTAATTTTCTCAACTCTCTAATTTTTATTAGCATTAATTTCTTCCAACTGCAAATTTCCTTGCATTAAATAACAGAGTTTTTCATCTCAAGAATTAAAACTCATCAATTTTCAGTTCCAAAAATTTATATTTCAATCAACACGAATTTTTCAAATTATGAAATTCGATATCTGGAGTGCACAAACCTTATAAATTCAATTTTTCATTCTGCTAATTTGATTTTTTTTTTATGATGGCAAATTTCTTTACCTTTCAGTCCAAAATCTTTTTATTCTGAATATAAAAATACATTGTTTTGGAATTAACAAATTCTCAAATGCAATGTGTTAAATGGGAAAACCTCCAAATTCGGTAAAATACAATAACTCATAATTCCAGAATTTTTTCATTATGAAAATGCGTCCATTTTCAGTTTAAAAAATGCATGTTACAATCAATGCAAAGCAGTTTTCAGATTTTTTCAACTCTAAAATTTAACATGTAAAGTAAAAAAAAACCTTCTAAATTCAATGATTTCAATGCTACATTCTTAAAATTATTCAAGTTACTCAATCTTCAACTTGAATTTTTTTAGTAATTTTAAATTAGCATTGATTTTTTCTAGCTGCAAATTTACTCACATTAAATACCAGAATTTTTTATTTCAAGAATAAAATTTCATCAATTTTCAGTTTGAAAATTTTTTATTCCAATCAACACAAATTTTTCAAACTCTTAAATTCAATATGTCAAGTAAAGAAATTTTATGAATTCCATTTTTCCATAATTTTTCATTCAGCTAATTGGATTTTTTTAATGTTGGCAAATTTCTTTACTTTTGATTACAGAATCTTTTCATTCTGAATATAGGAATTCGTCAATTTCAAGTCTGAAAATTTTTTATTCCAATCAACACAAATTTTTCAAACTCTTAAATTCAATATGTTGAGTAAAAAAATCTTATAAATTTCATTTTTTAATTATTTTTCATTCAGGTAATTGGATTTTTTTAATGTTGGCAAATTTCTTTACTTCTGATTCCAGAATCTTTTTATTCTGAATATAAGAATTCATATTATGTACCTCAAGTTCCAGATGTTTAAAATTAAAAGAGAAAGAAAAATATACAAGTTTTCAGGAAAAAAATTTCCAGCTTTTTTCTAGGACTTTTTAATCATAACAGCAAACTTTATAGTCCTCAAAAAAAAAAAAAAAAAAAAAAAAATTTAACACAATCTTCTCCATGACGAGAAATCAGGAATTATTATATTTTTTCTTTTCGCTTAATTTTCAATGTTTGGAACTTGAGGTACATGAATTCATCAATTTTTAGTTTGAAAAACTTGAATTTCAATCGACACAAATTTTTCAAACTCTTAAACTCAATATGTTAAGTAAAAAAATCTTATAAATTCAAATTTTCAATTATTTTTCATTCTGTGAATTTTTTAATGTTGGCAAGTTACTTTTGATTTCAAAATCTATTTTATTCTTTATTCTGAATATAAAAATTCATCAATTTTCAGTTTGAAAAATTTATATTCCAATTAAAACTAATTTTTCCAACTCTGAAATTTAATACCTTGAGTGAAAAAACCTTATAAATTAAATTTTATTATTTCTCATTCTGCTAAGTGGATTTTTTGATTGTTGATTCCAAAATCTTTTTATTCTGAATATAAGAGATTCGTCAATTTTGTAACTGACAAATCCTCAAATGCAATGTATTGTATGGGAAAACTTGCAAATTTTTTCAAGTTGAAAACTCATTCTCTAATCTGAATTTTTTAATTTCCTGAATTTCCAAGTAATACTGCCATTTTTCCATTTTTTTATAGTAAGATAAAATTTCAATGTCAGGCTTAAAGAATAAATTTTGCATGAAAATCAGGATGTACTTAAAAAAAAAACTGTTACGATAATTCGCATCTACAGACCAATTGAAAAAATGTTTCAAATTAATTATTTTCCAGTTGGCTTAATTTTTTGGCTGTTAACAATTAAGATCCTGAATTTATGAAAGATCTTTTTTGATGGCAAAAAAAAATATTATTGGCAATAAAAATTTCATTAACAATATTTTCATTCCTGACTGGCTTGATAAAAAAAAAAAAGGAAAAACTATGAGCCCTTATAAATAGCATGCATGAATGGAAAGCAAGCGAAAATTGCGCAAACAAATTGTCTTCAAAACCACAAATATTATGAATAATGGTGAAACGCGTTAGACAAGGAGTTGATTTTGTTTATGATTGTTGGTGAGAAAGAATGAAATAAGCGAAGAAGGAAGAAAAAATGGAAATCTAAACAGACACTAATGTGGAAACCTAACCTCACACAACCGGTAGGTTGAGGACGAAATATACTCACAGTCAGCTGAATTTGTCACTACTAATCCATCGGTGACTGTTTTAGCCATGTTGCAGTTTTTTTCCAATTCCAGATTTAATTAGTTAAGCCAATTGGAGTGATCGTCGACAATGCGCTTTTTGTATCTTTGCATTATCGACCTCCTAGCCTGTCCCCTAATTGCATTCACATATATACCTATGCATATATAGCCGAATTTTCCAGACTTTTCCCACCTTTTCCAGCTCCTTTATTCGTCAGTGTTACCACATAAATATTTTCCCCTAGATTTCATCACAATCGATCACAATGGCAAACAGGCGTGTGTGTGTGTGTGGACAGACGCCATCTTCAGCTCAAATCCCCATTGCTCTCACAACAGTGGCCGCCATCTTTCTTCTCACGTTGGCCACGAAAGTACGCGACTCCCTGCCCCTCGTCACAAACAGCAACGCTGAGCAACACAGAGCGTTTGCCGAAAATCTGATAATTGTCAGTCGCAGTCAGTCAGTCGCAGTCAGTCAGTCGCAGTCAGTCAGTCGCAGTCAGTCAGTCGCAGTCAGTCAGTCGCAGTCAGTCAGTCGCAGTCAG
>JAPYZL010196831.1:0-10395 GCA_030522825.1 Platygaster orseoliae | reverse complement strand
GTTTTGCAAAAAGTGGTAAAGGACTTTTCGACTCAAAATTGAAAAAGGAATTCAGGATTTTTTTTTTATCGCGGACTTTGGGACACCCTGTATATTGGATTTAAGTTATGAATTTTTTTATTAATATAATTATTTTACATATAAATTATACATAAATTTATTATAAAATAAAGAATATTCATTTTATAGTAAAATATTTTATATTTTAATATAATAAATAATAAATAATAAAATAATAAATAAATATTCAAACAAATTCAATTACAAACCTATTTTAATTTTTTTATAAATTAATACCTTTTTTATATTTTCTAAATTAATATAATTAATAATTTAAATAATTTTATTTTTATTTCTTGAATATTTAAATGAATTAAAATAAAAAAAAAATATTAAATACTTCATTATAAAATAAAGAACATAATCATTTTTTTAAAAACTAGTAGAAAATTTAAGGTAACACTTAATTTCCCAAACCAAACAAAAATTCGCAAAAAAAAAATTAATATTTATTCTCACCTTCCAAAATATCAAGTATTTTTGCATCGCCAAACGCCTGTTCACCTCCAAATTCCTCAGCTTGAGCCACAAGTGCCAAATACTCCTCTGGATTTTCCATAGCTTCTTTGATTGCTTTTCCAAACCACCGAGCAGCCACGATTTTATCTTCCACCGTATCGAAGCAAGAAAAAGCCTCAATATAAATTTCTGGTTCATACGGAAATCCTTCAAAACTTGGTTTCAGAAGGATTTTCAAAGTGCTTCGAGCCAAATCGTTTGCAGCCAATTCCGAAACCAAAAGAACCAGAACTTTCTCAAAAATGTCCTATGAAAAAAAAAACAAACAAACAAACAAATTTATGTAAATGACTTTTTTTATTATTGAATGAACAAAATTTGATATACTTTGCAAGCGTCGAACACATTTCCATCAAACGAAATTAATAGTTGTATAGCCCTGATTTTCAAATTCGAGATGTCTTCGTTTATTTCATTATCCTCTGAGTTTTCCAAATTCGAGAAAAGTGACGTTGGATCCGAATCGATGCAGTTTTCCAGGAGGGAAAGTTCGGGGAAAATTGCATGGTACAGGGAAAGTAAGTCCAGAATTGAGTCAAGGTGGTCTTTTTTATTTGTGACTTCACTTTCTGCTTTTTTTTGAGCAGAAAACGCATGATCCCAAACTTTGACAATAATTTGTACATCTGGGAAATTCTAAACAAACAAAAATTGTTTTTTTTTACAAGGAATTTCATTTTATTTATGAAGAAAAATTTTTGTACCTTTGAAATGTGTGTCAATACACCAGTTTTAACTGCTGAATAATCGCCAACATTTTCAGATTTTTCTGCAATTTTCAAAAACGTCATTGACTTTTCCAGCATCAGATTAGCCAATTTGATGCCTTGATGTTGGCACGAAAAATTTTGATGCTCCAGCGATGGAATTAATGCGTTTTTTATGATATTCAAAGGTGCGCAAAAATTCATAAAAACATTTAACAATTGTACTGAAGACCCGTCGGAGTTTTGAATGCAATTTTCTAGATCGACAACTTTGATCAACTGAAAATTTAAAATTACTGTATAAACATGACCAAGATTTAAAAATATAACAATAAAAAGAAATAAATAAAATACCTTCTGAATAAATTCCATCACGGACAACCATTTTCGAGTTGCTGTGGGATCCAAATATGGCTCGGTGTTGGCATATTGGGCTTTAATTAAACTAGGACAGACTGTCATGATTTGTAAAACCAAATCACGTGGTTTTTCTTGTTCCCAGGCTCGTTCAATATTTTGCAAGACAATGGCAACTAAATTATTGTTGTTTTTTGCTGAGTTGCCACTGCCAAATTTTCCATCTTGAAAGATGATTCCGTGTTTTTTAGATGTCAGCAGTGTCAGAAGGAAGTTATGAAGAACGCTGACCACGACCTGAAAGATTTTATATAGATTTTTGGTGTTAAATATTTTCTTGTATTATTTTAAAGGGGAGATTGAATAATACTGGAAGAATGCAAAGTGAAACATGTCTTTGAAGTTCCAAACGTTTTAAAATAAACGAAAAAATAAAAAAAATTGTTTTTTCATTCCTAGTAATAGAAATAATTCATAACTATTGATGTTTAACAAATATTTGTCAACGTTTCTCATTATTTTTAATTTTAATCATGGGTGGAAAGGAATAATACATTTTTTTCGTTTTTGTTTATTTCATAAACGTTTGGAGATTCAGGCACATAGTGAAACCGGAAATGGAACCAATTGTTCAGTATTTTTTAAAACCAGAACCAAAATTGTTTCATTAATTTTATAAAGAACTCAAATGCGAACCTATTGTTCAATATTTTTAGGAACCGGAACCGATTGTTGAGTATCTTTTGGAACCTGAACCAATTGTTCACTATGTTTTGGAACCAGAACCACAATTGTTCCATTCATCTATTTTACAAAAAACTGGAGCACACACTTATTGTTCAATATTTTATGAAACTAGAATCGAAATCGATTGTTCAGTATTTTTTGCAAATTGAATCGATTGTTTAGTATTTTTTGGAACCAGGAGCCAAAATCGCTTGACTAATTTTACAAAAAACTGAATCACGAACTTATTGTCCAATATTTTTTAGTAACAGAATTGAAATCGATTGTTCAGTATTTTTTGGAACCTGAACCAAAATCGTGTCATCAATTTTACAAAAAATTTGAACCAGAACCTATTGTTCAATATTTTTTGGAACCTGAACCTATTGTTCAATATTTTTTGGAACCTGAACCTATTGTTCAGTATTTTTTGGAACCAGAACCAAAATCGCTTGATCAATTTTACAAAAAACTGGAACACAAACTCAATGTTCAATAATTTTTAAAACCAGAATGAAAATCGATTGTTCAGTATTTTTTGAAACCCAAACATATAGTTCAATATTTTTTGGAACCTGAACCAAATGTTCAATATGTTCATTATTTTTGAAACTAAAACCAACATCGAATCATCTATTTTACAAAAAACCCGTACCCAAATCTATTGTTCAATATTTTTGGAACCAGAATCAATTGTTCAGTTTTTTTTGGAACCTGAACTCATTATACAGTATTTTTTGGAACTAGATCCAAAATCACTTGATCAATTTTACAAAAAACTGGAACTTGAACTTTTTGTTCAACATTTTTTAGAACCTTCGCAATTTTTTGAAACTAGAATTGAAATTGATTGTTCAGTATTTTTTGGAACCTGAACCAAAATCATTTTATCTATATTACAAAAAAGTCAAACCTGAACCTATTGTTCAGTATTTTTTAGAACCTGAACCGATTATTTAGTATTTTTTGGAACCAGAACCAAAATCGCTCGATTAATTTTACAACAAATTGGAACACGAACTTATTGTTCAATATTTTTTAGAACCACAATCAAAATTGATTGTACAGTATTTTTTGAAACCAGAACCAATTTTTCAGTATTTTTGGAACCACAAACACAACCAAAATCGTTTTATTTATTTTACAAAAAACTAGAACCAGAACTCATTATTCAATATTTTTTTGAATCAGAATCGAAATCGATTGTTCATTATTTTTGGAACCGGAATCAAAATCACTTGATCAATTTCACAAAAGACTAGAACACAAACTTATTGCACAATATTTTTGAAACCAGAGTCCAATCGATTGTTCAGTTTTTTTTGGAACCTGAACCATAATCGTTTCATCTATTTTACTTAAAAGTCCAACCTGAACTTATTGTTCAATATTTTTTGGAACCTGAAACGAATACTTAGTATTTTTTGAAACCAGAACCAAAATCGCTCGATTAATTTTACAACAAACTGAAACAAGAACTTATTGTTCAATATTTTTTGGAACCAGACTCAAAATCAATTGTTCAGTATTTTTTAAAACACAAACCTATTGTTTAATATTTTTGGAACCTGAACCAATTATTCAGTATTTTTTGGAACCAGAACCATAATCATTTCATTAATTTTACAAAAAACTTGAACCCGAACCTATTGTTCAAAATTTTTTTGAACCTGAACCAATTCAGGATTTTTTAGAACCAGAACTACAATTGTTTCATCAATTTTACAAAAAAGTCGAACTTGAAACTATTGTTCAAAATTGTTGGGAACTGGAATCGAAATCGATTGTTCAGTGTTTTTTTTAAAGTGAACCAATTATTCAGTATTTTTCGGAACCACAAATAAAATCGATTTTTCAGTATTTTTTAAAACCAGAACCACAACCATTTTCATCTATTTTACAAAAATGTCCAACCTGAACCTATTGTTCAATATTTTTTGGAGCCTGAACCAATTTAGTATTTTTTGGAACCAGAACCAAAATCGTTTCATGTGTTTCACAAAAAAGTCAAACCTGTACCTATTGTTCAATATTTTTTGGAACCTGATCCAATTATTAAGTATTTTTTGGAACCAGAACCAAAATCGCTTGAACAATTTTACAAAAAACTAGAACACAAACTTATTGTTCAAAAGTTTTTGAATCCAGAATAAAAATCGATCATTCAATATTTTTTGGAACCTGAACCAGAACCAAAATCCAATTAGATTGTCTCTGTTTTAAACTGATTCAATTTTAATAGATATTGATAAACTTTATAAAATTTGTAAATATGCATTAATTTTTCAAATAGTTAGATAGTAATAAAAACCTTCTAGAAATTTCCCAATTAATGTACTTGAAGTTCCAAACGTTTAAAATTAAACGAAAAAGGAAAATATATGAATTATCAAGAAAAAAAACTTTCCTGCTTCTTTCTAGGACTTTTTTATCAGAACAGCCAACTTTATTGTCCCGGAAAACATAATTAACACAATCATCTGCATGTCGAGAAATCAGGAATTGATATATTTTTTCTTTTTGTTTAATTTTAAACGTTTGGAACTTTAGGTACATCAAATTACTGTTTTTTTTTTTCTAAAAATTTATCAACCTAGTAAAAAAAATACATAAATAAAATCTTTTTTTACGGAATTTCATTATGAAAACACTTTCCTTGCTTTATATTTAGAAATTTCTGTAGAAAATTAATAAAATTCAAAAATTCTCACCTCTTTTTCATCCAAATTCACTGAACCTTCAGATTTCTTGTTTTTAATGCTATCCAAACCAACAGGACCTTTCCAATTATACAGATTGACAAGACTTTGTACAGCCAAGTGATTAAAAGTGTGCAACTTGGTCGTCTTATCAATTCCAGGATTTTCCAATATATTTTTCTTCACACAAACCAAAAGTCGACCCACAAGCTCGCAATCATCATACAGCAAATCAGGAAAAATACTAGCCACAGAACCAACTTTCCCAAGCAAGTTTCTCGTCAGAATTATATCTTGCTTTTCCAACAGAGCAATCACAAAATTTATGTACAATTTTCGCACGATGGATTTTTTGCCAGAATCAAATTTTTCCACAAACGATTGCACGATTTGTCTATTCCAGGTGAGATTATCCAAAAAACCTCTGGGAACGATTTGATCGGATCGAAAAATTTCGAGAAGTAATTGCAGCGCATTTTTGCGATTTCCTGAATGACTGTTCGTGGAAAATCCGCGGGAAATGAGTTGTTGCACTTCTTCAGAGTTAACCTAAAAACATTACTCCATGAGCATTCTGAAAACACTGACTTTATGAGGAAAAACTTACGTCGGCAATTTTTTTTGGTTCTTTTTTCGGTTCGGGTTTTTCACTTTCCACTGTTTCGTCGCGTTTTCTTTTTTTTGAGACCGTCATCGTGCTGTACTAATCTAAACAATTCAACAATTGCAACGTGCAGCTGCGTGCAGCAACGTGAAGTAGTGATCCCAAATTGCATGCAGAAAAAGTATTTTTGTCTTTGTTGCACAATCGGAAATGACTGGCAACAGAAAGAGACGAGTATACTTTTCTGCGTCCAATTTGGGAACTCTGACGTGACATTTGTGTGTTAACTGAATTGATAACCGAGTACAAATATAATGTTAATGAACTTTTTATTATAAACTAATACTAAATTTTTACAAGATTTTTTACATCATTGAACATTAAAAAATTTATAAATAATGATTGTGCACAATATGAGAATAATTTTCTCATCAATATTTTCACCCAGGGGGCGTAGCTCAGATGGTAGAGCGCTCGCTTAGCATGCGAGAGGTACCGGGATCGATACCCGGCGCCTCCAATTTTTTTTATTTTTATATTGACCGACAATTTTGTAAAATTTCAGACAATCTGAAGAATAAATTCGATTTTTCGAATTGCAATCAATTGCCACGAACTCGGATTTTTACTAAATAATTAAATAAATAAATAATCACTAAAATAATAATAATGAAAACTCAGAAATCAAATTGTAAAGAAACTAGAAGAATTCGATGTCATAAGTATTCATTTTCAGAAATATTGACAAAAATTTTACAAATCGCATAATGAAATTTTCGAATTTTTGAATCCAACAGTTTCCGCGCATTAAGGTGCCTGCAAATTGTAACCATGGACTTGTGAAGCATTGTGACGGCACCTTTATAAAATGTGTATACAGTGTATCCATATCTATATATCATCTGCTTGTATTTTCTTTTGTTTCATCAGCACGTCTGAGCAGAGTTTCTATACGCAGAAAATGTGGCCAGAAAATGTGGATGTGGCCAAGCGTTCGTCTAATAACTGAGTTCGTCTATTAGTACCCGCTCGTTGTTTGTCCTGTTTGTCTCTGTCGCACAATCAGAAAAGACTGAGAGAAGACAGAGACAAACAACTTTTTTGAGCTGGTCTGCTCAGGTCTGCTACTGCACTCACTACACTGCAGTGCACACGACACTGCACAACACGTGGTTAACGAAAATAAATGCAAATAAACGAATAGATGCAATTAAAAACAATTTGAAACTTGCAAATACTTTATTGTTTACAACAATTCAAGGACTTCATAATGGAAGTCGATGTGCAACGTTGTTCCTCTCGTTTAGTAACCGAGAAAGGAGAAGATTTACCCGGAGGCTTGCTGGATATTCCACTTGACATAACCCCTGATAAATTGCAATTAATTTGCAATGCGTTGTTGCAAGAGGAAGACCCTGTTCCATTGGCTTTTTTTGTCAACGACAAGGAAATTACCGGCACTCTTAGTGAAAGTTTAGATGACAATTTTAGTGTGAGCGAAAATGTCGTTAAAATTGTTTGTCAACCTCAGGCAGTTTTTCGCGTCAAAGCTGTTACAAGGTGTACTGGTTCTTTGGAAGGTAATTTCTGTTGATTTATTTTTTATTTTATGCGTCGTTGATGTTTTTGGTTGAATTAGAGTTCATATTTTTACTGTACTTGATTCAGGGTAAAAAGATAAAATTCTAAATACATTTTGTAATTCATTGATGAATATATTAAATTTTAATTAAATTATTAATAAGAATAATTTCAGTAAAAAAGTCATTATATTGTATTATAAATATATTATTAAATTATTATCATTAATTCACATTTTTATGTATTATATTTCTAATCAACTAATTGTAATTCATACACTTTTTACTATTTTAATTCAAAATATGCATTTCATTATGTAAATTTTTGTTTTATAACGAATTAAAATTCTGTACATCGCATTTCCAGTTATAATTTCATATTTCTAAATACATTTTGTAATTTGTTTATAAATATATGATATTGTAATTAAATAATATATAATAATAATTCTAATAATAAGGTAGTTATATTGTATTATAAATATATTCAATTATTATTAATAATTAACATTTTTATTTAATCATTACATTTGTTGTTTAGTAATAGTAATTGATAAACTTTTAATTGTTACAATTGAAAAAACGCATTTAGTCAGGTGAATTTTTGTTTCATAATGTACTAAAATACTATACACTGAATTTTTACTTATAATTTTATTATTCATTTGATAACTTGTATTTTACTAAAATTTTACAAATTGACAAACTTAAATAATTAAAAAATATACAGATTATTTAGACTTTCTTTCCATGATTATACCACTTGAAATCATAATTATATTTTTAATTGATAAATTATATTGATAAAACAATCATAAATACAATTCATATTGAAAATAAACAATTATAAGTTAACAAAATTTTGTATATTTTTAAATAATATTCACATTAACACAACAGTTATATTTAAATTCATAAATTTTCTTGTTTTTTCAAAATCTTTATAATTATTTATTTATTATTTATTAAAGCAACAGCATAATCTTTCATGGGTTTTCGATCCCCAAAAATTAAAATGATAATTACATTGATAAAATAAGTTATAATGTATGCAAATTATATTCATAAGTCATTTGGAAATTTTATTGATACAAATTATTTTGAAAATACAAATATGTGACCTGAAACGACAAAAAGGACCTAAGGACCAGAATCGTTGAGGCACATTATCTGACTCAAGGACACTAGAAAAAAGACCCAAAAGAGTTTGGTTCTTAGGTCTCTTTTCTTGTTCCAGGTCACATATCTTAATAAGTGTAACAAACCATTATACAAGTTACAATCATAATTAAAATTTATTTTTACATTATAATTACAATTATTCCAACAAATTGTATTTATAAAACAATTATACATCGAAATTAAATTCATAGTTTATTCGGGAATTTCAATGGTACAAATAATGTTAAAAAATACAATTATATTGATAATTGTCATATGGAAATTTTGTTAGTACAAATTGAAATTACAAATTTATTAATGATTTACGATTACATCCACATTATTATTTTAATTATCTGTAGTCTAAAAATTGCATCCATTATTTATATTTATTGAATTTTTTTATTTGAGGATTATAACACTTGGAAGCACAAGTTCAAAACACACGAATATTTATAATTTTCCAGGCCATAAAAAAGAAGTTCTCGTCGTTTCTTTTGCTCCTGATGGACAACTTTTGGCAAGTGGTTCTGGAGACACAAACGTGAGATTGTGGGACATTCATACACAAACTCCATATTACACTTGTGAAGGGCATAAAAGTTATGTTTTATGTATTGTGTGGTCGCCTTGTGCAACAAAATTTGCATCCGCTTGCAAAAATGGAGTGGTCTTGTTGTGGGATGCAAAAACAGGAAAACAAATCGGTAAAGCACTGAGAATCAATATTACAGATTTTTCATAGTTCTTATTTTATTATGCACCTGAATTTTATGACTAATAAATAAAAATAATAATAATAACATTTCAAAGTTATGACAAACAAAAGAGTATAATGAATTTTTCGTTATTCAGGAAAACCCATGATAGGACACAAAATGTGGGTAACATCATTGTGCTGGGAACCGTACCACAAAAACCCAGAGTGTCGTTACTTGGCGAGTTCGAGTAAAGACAGCGACATAAGGATTTGGGACACTACTCTTGGACAGACTATTAAAGTTTTAGCGGGACACACTAAAAGCGTCACGTGTGTGAAATGGGGAGGGCGAGGACTCATTTATTCTGGCTCTCAGGATCGAACTATCAAAGTTTGGCGAGCAGAAGATGTAAGATTTTTCTCAAATTTCCTCACTGTTCACAGAAACTTTGTTTTGACATAGAACTACGTCTTTCTCCTTTTTCGTTGCACCTACAACGAAATTTGGGCCTTATGCGACGTTTCCGTTCTGTAAGGCCCAAAATATTTTAGGCCTTGTGGATTGGGCCCTATGCTGGGTCTCAATTTTCAGGTTCCCAATTCATCAGGCCCAAAATATTTTTGGGCCCAATAGTGAGCCCCAACTTTCAGGTTTCCAATTCACAAGGCCCAAATTGTTTTTGGGCCTTCTGGATTGGGCCCGACTAGTGAATCCCACATTTCAGGCTCCCAATTTATCAGTCCCAAATTATTTTTGGGCTTCTGGATTGGGCGCAAATTATTTTTGGGCCTTCTGGATTGGGCCCAAACAGTGAGCCCCAACTTTCAGGTTCCCAATTTTTCAGTCCCAAATTCAGGCTCCCATTCTATCAGTCCCAAATTCACAAGGCCCAAATTATTTTTGGGCCTTCTGGATTGGCCCAACTAGTGAATCCCGAATTTCAGGCTCCCAATTTATCAGTCCCAAATTATTTTTGGGCCTTCTGGATTGGGCCCCAACAATGAGCCCCAAATTTCAGGTTCCCAATTTATCAGGCCCAAAAAATAATGTGGGCTTTGTGAATTTGGGACTTATTAATTGGACAATAGATTACAAGGCCCGATTTAAGGGCATGGGGCCCTCCCACCACTTTCATTTCTATCCCCACCACCGTCGAAATGTTTTTTAAGGATTTTTCCGTGGATTCACGATGTTTTCGAAAAAACTCTACATAGCGGAGTTCATCTACTCGTGTCTAATAAGCGTGCCAAAAGGTTTTGCGATGTATTGCGAATTCGCAGT